>WUAM01000143.1:9833419-9856225 GCA_024336885.1 Actenoides hombroni | reverse complement strand
TTATATATCGGTTTAGGATTCCAAATTCTTCGAATGCTCGCTTTTAATTACTTGGGGGGGGGGGGAGTCATAAAAACATGCAAATTGCCATGCTTTGCTATATGTAGATGGCAGTTACTAAAACAAAACTGCAGTCTCATTACCTTCAAATAATCTTTCTCTAAATAAGTACTCGCAAAAGGAAAGGATTTCAGTAAAAATTGGTCTACTTTTGCAGTATTTCCTTATATATGTAACTTGTATTACTTGAAATTCATTGAATACAAGCTATGTTCAGAGCAGCATCCAGAAAAATTGAATTCTACATGAGAAGATGCAAACTATACATGCACTGAAAATAAGTGACCAGTCTGTGGTAATGACATGTGCAATTTTCTATTACTTAATGTACACGTTAGAAATAATAGTACAACTAAAGATCAAAATCTGATATGTAAACAATACGAGAAGAATACAATTAATATTAAAAAAATAAATTGTTTTTTTTTACTGATTTGAAAATATTTTGAAAAATGTGCTTCTTGGAAATTGTGAGTATTAATCAGTTACAAACCTGTAAGCAAGAAGACTTTATCTCTCATGAATATGAATTAATGAAAGAAGTGAAAGTTTATACCAGTTCTTGTACCAAGTTGCCTTAGTGTCATCTCAAAGCTGGAAAGAAATCATTATTTTCTTTATCTCAAATGATAAGAGTATCACCACACACATTTTGCTCAGTTCTACTCTTATTTAAATAGTACTGGATACCCTAAATGGCACAATACGATAGGGCTTGTATGAGATACTTGCAGTTATTAAAGTGTGTCATTGTAACTCTGAAATTGGCTGAATTAATCATATAAATCTTGGAGAATATAACATTGTGCTATGTATGTTATGTTATATGGCGATTAGCTTGGAAACAGGGCCAATGGCCATTTGCATGGTAATGAAGCACTCTTTCATAAAGGTGTCAAACACAATCTAAGAGGCTAATGAAATTTTATGCAAACCACCTGCTGGTCACCTTCACTTCAATTATATGCCTTTGGGGGAAATGGGAGAACCTTTCTTATTAAACACAAATTAGAATGCAGATAAACACAGGGCAAGCAATAAGTAATGAACAGATGCAATGTGAAGGAATAAGACCACTTGTGCTGTATAGAAGATTAACCATGATTGCCCTATAACAAGAACCACATTTTGTTATTGTTGGGGGATCCAAAGGACAGTAGAGCCACTTCTGTGTGACTTCTGTCAGCAGCATCACTAGAAGAATTAATAAATCCAGAATAATAATTCCATCATCCTTCTGGATTCTGCATTTCAAGCAGGATTTTTGGTTTCTATAAATGGGTCAATGCCAGATCACAGAAAAGTGTAAAAGACATCAAAAGAAAGAACAGAATAAACAAACAAATGACAAAAATATTGAGAATTTAACCTTTGCCTCGTCAAGAAGAGAGTTTGTTTTCCTGGCTAAAGCATTCTCAAGGACACAGGCAATCAGGACTACAACATCTCATCAGATCCCATTGGCTGAGAAAAAAATGTGTACTTATTGTGTTCTTTTAGACATATTTAGATGTTAGATAGGCAGCAACATAAATCATTTCCCTTTGTCATACACAACTATAATGAGTCAATTTTCACCCAATATGAGTTGTACCTAGGTATTTAAAACTATATCCTATGTTACTGAAAAACTTTGGGCAAAATCACACAGTAAAGGTTCTTAAGATTTTGTGCGCTAATAGTCAGCTAAATGACCTGGGAAGAAAGAGGTAAATAAACAATCAGTTTTCAGGCACATCTCACAGGGATTTGTGCCTGGACTTTTGGTGTTCTCCATACAGAAAAATAGTATGTAGAAGGGGGTAATTAGTGAGATGACAAAGTTTCCTGGTGATTAAAAATTACTGTGTATAACAAAAACAGCTGGCTCTGAAGAGCTACAGAGAACATTGTGGTATCAAGAGACCAAGTGATGAAATGGCAGATGATATTCAAGAATGATAAATTCAAAGTAACTCAAATGATGAAAAATAGCCCTAAACATATGTGCTGGATCACATGCTCTACGCTACCTATTTTACACAGAGAAGACATCTGAGAATCATTGTGAAGTGTTAATACAAAAAAAAATGGTCAAAAATGTAGGAATTACTCAGAATAGAATAGAGAATTAAACACTATGCATCATTACACAACTGTACAAATCTCTGCTAGGCCTGCATCTTGAGTGCCGAGTAGTGAGACCTCAGTCCGGTCCTCACCACTCAAAAAGGCTACAGAGGAAAGAGTTGCCTTTTCACAAAGAAAGATCAGGTTGGAATAGGATGTAGAAAAATAGACTTCAAATTTGCAAAGAAACAACGAAGAGGAAAAAACTATATAATAATATGAGGTGTGCAGAAATGGAGTGATTATGCAATATTTCTGATAATGAAAGCACTAAAGTTAATGCAAAGACAACATTAAGCAGCTATAAAATGAGAATACTTATTCCATGCTGCAGATAGGCTGTGGAAGAGCCCTGTAGCAAAAGGAAGTAGTTAATGCCAGACTATAAATAGATACAAAAAACAATTAAACACAGTAATGGAGCAAAAACTATTTAGTTATAAACAAAAAGATAATATCCATGGCTTAAAAAGCTTCTAAACCACAGAGTGCTGGAGGATGGGTAAGCATTACTGTATATTTTATATACTTTGCTTGAGGACTGCTATCAGCTACTGTCATAAAGTAGATAATAGTCTTTCCTGACCCAGAATTACTTACTTATAGTTCTTTATACTAACAAGGCATATGCCCTTGGGAAAAGAATTTATATATTCTTGTGGGAAGCTATGAGGAAAGGGAGAAGAGGAGGAAAAGGAAAGAAGGCCTCAGCTTTTTAGGATTATGGGAAAATGTTGCTCTTTTGTTCTTTACATGCTGGCCATTTCAAAACTTTACCCTGTAACAGTCTTTGAGTACTCTTAAAGTTTAATATCTATTACTACCATGTTATTATAGTTTTAAAATAGACATTTTTTTTCTAGATGTAAATAAACGTAGACAAGTACTATAACATTTAGAGAAGTGTTTGAGTAAGATCATTTTCCATGCTGTGGCTATGCATTTATGAGTGCAAAATAGATAGCCTGTGATTCAGTTGGTTTACTCCTGTGATTAAAGGCCTATTTTTTACCTATAAGTAGCTTTACTCCTAGTGAACAGATGTGAATCTGAAATTTGTGTGTGTAATTTGCAGATCTAAAAATTGCATATTTGTTCTTCAAGTAGTTTGAAAATTGCTTGTCATGAATTTGGTAGAATTTACTGTAAACTTTTGCAAGTTATTTTGTTTGCTGCCCTGTTTGAATACATGAAAAGAAGCAGAGCATTCCTTAGAATTTGAGAGCAAGCTTAATAAATGTGTACTCTTATCAAAGGATTCTAGTAATGATATCAGGCATAAGAACAAGATTAAAATAAATGAGAATGTATAAATATTATATAGAAAAGGATAAAATCCATCTTTTCATCTTTCTAAGACATCATTAGAATTAACAGAGGGGGAAAAAAAAAGCTTCGGCTTGTAAAACAAAATTACTTTTACCTGGAAGCTTGTTCAGGCCTCTGTGAGGGAGGAGAACATCCCTTCCTATAGGAGTTCTGAACATTGGGATCTGCATGAAAAAACTATTTGATTTTGCAGGCTGTAAGTAGAACTGTAGGTGTACTGGATTTGGCAAAATAACATGCCTTAAGATTTTGCCCAGAGTTCAAGGGAAGGTTATCTCAGACCAAAATAGTGTTTTAAAATTTCTGATGGAAGGAAAAAAAATAAACCAATGTCTCTTTCTAGCTCTATTAAAGCTAACTTCATAAGCATGTAAAGCCAAGTGCTTCTATCTCCTTTTGTCTGTTTCTTAAAGAAGTACTGTCCTGATAACATAGAGATTATAATAAAATTAACATTGTAAATGGCATATTTAGTGAGTTAAAGTTTATCAAATTGGTACAAATATATTTTTCACTCTTTGTTTATATTAAATTATTTCTAAGCAAGCATTTAATATAACTCAATACTGTGTTCAGACACCAGTTTCTAGAGCATTCCCTAAATTCAAGTCTGATCCTGGGACTGAACTACTGACAAGAAATAAGAAGGATTTTTCCTACCATTTCCCTTACCCCAATCATCTCTTCTCAGCAATTGCTCATTAATGTAGCTTAAGGTCCTACTTAACTGATACACACAAAACAACTAAGGCACCAGAATCAAGTTTCTTTTTTACACAGATATTCTCTCATAGGCAAGTAAAAGTTTAACTACCTAGTGATCCTCCAGTCAATTCACTGCTGAGCACAGCACAGTCCACTGATACAAAGAGCACCAATTTAATTCACTCTATTTGCCCCGTATGGAAATGTCACTGTAATCATATTGGGAAAGTGGAGATATTTACATATTTACAATGGAAACCTTTCCCTCAAGTATGGAGGCTCTGACCAGGAAATACAGAAATGTGTGTGCTCATAGCTTTCGCAGTTAGTATGCCTGCTCTAGAGAAAAATGATGCTGTTCCTGTCTACATTTACCCAGGCATTACAAATGCTTGCTTAAAGCAAAGCAGAAAGTGCATCATAAAACCCCCAAGCTCCATGGGATTTATACTCACCTGAAGCACAGCAGCACATCTCTCTAATTTGGCTGCATAACACATACATTTCAGGTGATAGAAAGTGATTAGGAGATGTTGGGATTGCCCCCATTATGAACTTACTGAAAACTGCATTAACATGAACACATGGGTGGTGAGGAATATTAACAGATTTACAAAAGAAAAATACTGCATATTTCCACCAACAGTTAATCCTCAGTTTGACAGCTCTGAAAGGAGTAAGAGAAAACATGGACACAATCCATTAAAAACCAATCACGAATATAAAAGAATATTTAACCATAACCTTCTAACTAGCACAAAAGTTTACTGAAAACAAGCCTAATTAACATTGGAAGTTTTCTTCCCTAGAGATTACTTGCATTAAGGGAAAAAGAAAGAGAGATGTGTGCTTATTGTACACAAATATGCTCCAGAAATGCTGCTCTTATCAAAAGAGAAACAAAATCAAATTACGTTGTGGTTCAGTGACTGCAGAAACTCTTAACTAATCTTTAACATCTGTTTTACCACTGTCTTTTCCAAGGCAGTTTTCAAAGCCTGTTGTGTGCCTTCTGAAAGCTCCTCTGAAAGCAAGATGAAAGACACTGTCTTGAATTTATCAGCTGGATTCTTTGCTCTTACCAGTTTTACATCACTGTAACACTTGTGATTATACTGAGGCTGGATACAACGTGAAAACACCATGCAAACTGAACTTACCTTGCCAGATTTTCCATGTTTGGTCCCTTTTCTCCTCATACTTGTTACATTACCCCAGGTGATATGGGAGATTCCCTTCTCCTTTATGCATAGATGTGGAAGAGAAAAAACAGATATTTTCCTGTTTAAACACATAAAGGGTACTGGAGAATGCATTACCAACATTTAAGAGTTTTCTATCTGAAATAAAGAAACTAGATAATTTTTAGTGGGTATTTAAATGCTTCCCAGTGAGATTTCAATAGTGGCATAATTTTAAACTTTAAATTAAAATTGAACTCAGATTACCTATGGTCCAGAGCACTTTCTTCTCAATATTTTAGTCACCAGACATTTTCATTAACTAGAATAATTACAGATATAAAAATATCTTTCATGATGGAAATAATTAAGGAAAGAAATAAAATATTCTAACTTTTCCATAAACATAAGCTTTTGAAAAAATACAGCAAAGCAGCTAAATTAAATTTTAGAATACAGAGATAACAAATCACTATAGAAAAGCATTTGAAACTGGCTTTAAAACATATTTTTTTTCTTCACTTCATAAATAGTGACTTCATATCTTACATGTCTCAGAAATGCCAATAAATCTCTGGCTTACTTGAGTCAGATTTGCATTCTGTGGTTCTACCTCTGTAATGTACTTCCTTTCAGTACCAAGCACTAACCAATACTTTAAGCCTAAAAAATTGCTGCTGATGATATCACCATTAATCAGGAATGATTCAGTAATCCTGGCACCTTCACTCACACAACATCGTCAATCAAACCAAGAAGGTTAGACGTGCAGCAGATGAAAAGAAGTATGTTTCCATTGCATTAGACAGACACATTATCTCCTGTAGCAACAGGCAGTACCATTGCTATCTTCACAAGGTAGCATACTAGGCTCTCACAGAAGCCTAGGACTTAAATGCTGCCAGTAGTCATTGTTTCCAAGGAAAATAATTGACACCCAATTACTACAAGCTGGTGTGACCCCCAGCTTGTGAAACCACATGCTGCTTATTGTCTGGGAGGATGATGTATGTCACCACTAAGCATTCAATTTCTGTTTCACAAAGGAAGGATCTTACAATGTATTCAGAGACTAGAAAATTACATGTTAAAAACTTGGTTGGCAGCACCTCCCTTTTTGATCATTGATTAATTTTAGTGGCTTTCTTTAATGAAGGCATCCCACCTGCTTTTTGTTTGTTTCTTTGCTTTCTTGTATTTTAGCAGGACAGGAAATTCAGTTTTTTCTTTGACTTTCAGGAAACAAAGCCTAATCTGCAAGCTAATGTTAAAACAGGCCTCTATATTTGTACTTGCACAGTGAATGAAAAGGGAGCAACTTTTAACTGCCAGACAGTTTAAACAGTTTGTGCATCTTAATGCCTGATTACACCATCATTTACATGTTAAAGATCTTAAACTGTGTGTAAGTGGTGACACAGAGGTGGGCTGCTACCTTCATGTGAAATTGGTGGGGCTGTGTAGAAGGTTCATTGCTTAATGTAAAGACAAAAATTAGATGCAGACTTGAAGTTACAATTTGACCAGGGAAAGACATAGAAAATGGAAGCCAGAGTTTGAAGATGTAACCCCTGGTGTGAAAAGTCAGTGGGTGTGTATACATACATATATATATATATATGCACGTACATATGTTCTTGTGCTTACACAATAATGAGGTGATATAAAGTTGACTTTTGCATTATATCAGGTGTGCATTATCTTACTATAATTTACAAACGTCAATAACACGATGAAAAAAGCAAAAATAGGATCATGTTTCTCTACCATATTAGTGAAAATAAACTCCATCACAGAATCCACAGGGACTGCCATCAGCAACAGAAAACTGTTAGAATCCCATTTAAAATATGTTATGCAGACTTACACCTAAGGAGCTCCAATTAGGGTCTGGTGTGACAGAGTAGCATTGGCTCAGCCTGGGGCATTGAGGGAAGGTGAACACATTTCTCCTCATGGTTTTCCAGACATATCCACATATATGTGTTTCTTACAGGGTAGGCTTATATCTTTCCATCCAGGACAAAAACCTAAGCTGAAACAAGAGAAAGATATTCCCTTTCATAAGCACTCCTAGCACTGACCTCTGACACCGAGTGGCACTTGAAGCAGGACCCTGGCCAGCCCAGTGGCTTCCCTGGAATAATGAGGAAGCAGAAGCAATCCCAGTCTGGTTCAGTCGATCACAGTAGGTCCCTGCAAATTCCATTCTGGTTCAGTCAGGCTCTTCTGTATCCTTGCCTATTCATGTGGCCCTAGTGTGATGTCACCCCGTCCTCTTGTCTTTATTATCTTCTGAAATCCAGCAGATTTCAGAGTTCCTACCTCTAGCAGGCAGGATCTAGTGTACTGGTAGAAATATAGTACTTCAGCTAGCCTTTGACAATGTCCCCACCCCTACACAAAAGAGCTCTCCACAGACCAGCACAGCACCATACTGGAGCTGGATACTGGTAAAGAGGCAATGCACATGCTGGAGAGCTGTTCCACCAGGTAAACCTACTGCTGCTTCAGCCTGCCAGCCATAGTGTGAACATTTAGTTTCCCCTGACTCTACACGCAGCAGCATGTAATGGACAGCAGATCAGCTGAAAGCTGAGGCCCTGAATGATGTCATACCCTTCTGAGAATCCACTCAGGCAAAATGCTGGGGTGGAGAAAGAAAAGGCCAGGGACAAAAATCTCATTGGGTAGTCATACAGTTCAGGATCATGCTGCTTTCTGGCTTAGTCCTCAAGGATCACCAAATCTTTCACCAGCTTCATAATTTTCTTCTGATTTTCATTAATGTTTTATCACTCAACACTCTTTGTAAATTGTATGCTCAATTAGTTAATGTTACTTATTATTGCTTCTTACTGTTCAATGCACAGCATTTTATTAGCTGCAGTGGGCTCAATCCTGCAATTACTATGGCCATGAAAAAGCTAAAGAGGGGTTTAAGACACCTGCCTGCAATAACAGAGGTCCTCAGAGGAGCAGGTAACTGTGCCACTTCTCCACTTGCAGTTTCTCCCACCTCATGTAGTCGGAGAAGGCATAAGCATGCTATGCTGCACTTCCAGGCATCCTAGGCAGTAGAAGAGATTTTTAGGATATATTTAAAATGTTGTTAAAGTTGGAGGTTGATGCAGCTGATCTGAACTGCAGTTTCTGAAAATGTAGAGGCTCAGTGGTACATGGGTGAAATATGGTTTGTGATCACATACTTAAAAATTGCATGTACTTAAAGAATAATAATAGCAATTTGACAGAGAGACTTAATTTTGCAAAGGTCCTAATTTTGAAATATTTTCCAATCATAGTGTTCATTTACCATTCTTTTTGGTAAATTCTCAACATAGCAAGAAATGTTCTAGCCACATATACAATGGCAGATGAAAAACTGCAGTGCTGAACAATATTCTGTTCTGCTTTGCAGTATACACTCTACTGGGAGAAAGCAGTAAGTGCTAATTAGCAAGTTCTTAGTTATTTGTAATAGAATGTTACAGATGAGGGGAAAAAAACCCCAAAACAACAACAAAACCCCCATACAAAATAACTATCTGCTCTGCCATGAGATTAGAAATGGCCTGTTCATGAAAAATGATTACGACACTCTCCTCTTCTTTGTTTCTGTGTAGTCATCTGAAAAAATGAAAGGAGATATCATGTATAATAACTAACAAGGGATTCTGTTACGCTTGCCACAGAGGCACTCCCCAGACAATCTGGCACCTTCATAAAATAGTGACAAAAACATCTGAATGGCACCTTTAACTGGAGTGAACTGGGACACAGCGGACACAAACACACACACAGACCTTTGTTCAGAACAAATGTTATCTGGAAAGGGCTTTGAGAGTCACAGGGAAGTCAGTCCTGTCCAATGATTCAGCCACTGATTGTGCCCAGCTTCTGGAACTGGAACTACCTTTTTGCTGTTCCTTTTGAAGTCTTTGTTCCACAGTCCAAACACATAAGGATTAAAGAGATTAGGAAAATGGGTAATTTCCCTGCAAGTGATTGATGATTTTCTGACATTTAGGTCCGTGATACACAGTACTATCCTTTTATCTTTCAACAATACAGGTAAATGAAAATACAAAATTCCTTTAAAACTACATTGTCATCTTTTCAGCATATATCCATTTTTTGGTTTAAATGATTGCTTAAAAATTATAAAGGTTAATGTCTAGGAATATGTTGAACTATTAGAATCACTGCAGTAAGTAAATAAAATTTTCAGATGCTTGCAAGATATTCAGCGTCTAATTTTGATGCCACCGTGCACATAGCAGCCTAACATTTCCCAGGGAAAAAGTGCTTCTTACTTAGAAGTTGGTTTGGGTTTTTTTGGAGGGGGTTTGGTTATGTTTCCATGAAATGGAGGAAAGGAGGAGAAAACTGAGTGGAGAAATATATACATATTTTGGAGTCTTATATGGGTATCTTGTTTTACTGTAGATGATAATTCTGGAAGATTTGTAAATATTGTGAAGTAATTTTTTTTTCCTTTTTTTTTTTCTTCTTATATTCTCTACGGGATAGCTAATTTTTTAATACAGCAAAAGAATGTGCACTGTTCCACAAGGAGAGAAGCATTAGGCTTCGAGTACATTTACAGCCAAAGAATTCATAAGCCATGACACAGAGGAAGAATAATTATCACATTAATGATAATAGAGTACAAAGTTTATCACGTGCCTGTGAGTGGTGGAATTTTAGGACTGACAAACACTGAGTTATCTGCATGAGACTGGCCTCTAAGCCAACTAAATTCCTTTGTATGACTTTATTAATATATTACTGGAGTTATATCAACAGTGAATGTGATCCTCTTTATTTAGGTACCTCAAGGTCAAGAGAAGTATCCTTATCATGCAGCAGACACAAACATACAGTACTTCCCTTGCTTGTGAAACTTGTGGTTTGCTTTTTCCCTGTATTTTAATTCCCTTGCAATCCTCAGACAGATTCTCATATTTAAGACCCAGCTTTCCCAGGAACTTTACTAAATTTTCTCAAGCTAAATCATAAGGAGCAGTGGAAGTTCAGGTTGAAATGTAGTAGAGCAAGCAAGCGATAATCCAGTAAATGTAATTTTGTAGTTATTAGTAAAAGGCCACTGGCTTTTACTAACATTGCAGGGTGTCAGGACTTGTTGGGATTATCCAGACTTGAACTCTTCATGGCTTGTTTTAGCTGTGACAAGAAGTGAGTAGTGGTAACATGACTATTGCCTGCACTTGTTTTAGCTCTGGGCAGTTATGTGGTGTAACATCTTCTTAATTACCAGGTAGGAATAACAAGAAGTTAGCCAGTGTGGAGCAAAGTGTCTATAAACCTAGAACAAAAACACAGTGCAGGAAAGCAAAGATGCTGGATGATGGCAGGGACACCAAACTGTAAGGACAAAGCACAATGGTCAGGTACTGATCGCTAAAGAAGGGCAGCCTTGTAAGTCATGGACTCAAGTGGGAGGGAGAGAAACTCCTGTCATACTTCTCCCAATAAAGGGCTCAGGGTGTTAGTAACTTGCCATAACTCCCATCCTACCCCTTCCTGCAGCTGTTGACTTTGAGATCTACAGAGACATTTAAATGGTGAGTTTACACTGGAGGAAAAGATTAGATGCTAGAAAGATTGTGCATAGAAATCTTCCGTATATTATCAGCTGTAAATATTATGATTGTAAATGTGCTAATAATAACTGGTAGGTGATATGTTTAGACTGTTCAGGCCTTAATAGACTAGCAGTAAATTCTTGGATAAGATGTGCTCCCTTTTCCCAATACAAAATTAGTAACAACTTCTAAACTCTAATATGCAATAGCTATCATAACAGAAGACCTGTCAATAATATCAAAGAATACAGAGAAAGGCAGAGATAATTCAGTGCACCAGAGGTCTTTGTTTTGTATAGCAATGACGCCAGCAAGAATGACAATTCAGGTTTACTTCTTTCTCTGTTTCCATCTCCTACTTCTTTCTCCTTTACTGTAGTGCTTTTCTTTTTAAGGGTTATTCACCCATTTCCTTAGTTTCAGTTAGTTCTAGTTCAAACATAATTTCATCAGCTGTTCTCTGGATTACTTTATGTAATATCAGAAGCACCCTCTGCACTGAAAATTACTATGTTTTGTAATTTCTGTGTTTCAATCACATCCTTTTTCACCCCTGCAACTATCTTTAACAATTTTGACTTCAGAGAAAGCACAAAGACTTAAAAAGCTATAGAGCTAACCACACGTTTTTATATTTACACTCTCCTTGAGACAAAGGGGGATTGGGAGGATATATACACTCTGGTTGTACCTCCACAAGGGATCCATATCAAACCTGGAACTCCTTAAGTTCCTCTCCCTATGGCCTTACCAAGACAGCTAGACAGAGATATCAAGGTGGCCTGAGAAAGAAGAAGAGAGTTTTTAAGAATAAAGGTTTTTATTTTAAGAAACAATACTGACAGCAAAAATATCTGCCAGAGGTGATGGTTATTGCTGCTCCTGTATAGCTACCAGTTGGCTCCTTCTCTCCCCAATTTCACACAGTGAAAATAACATCACTTATTTTTATGCAGTGTGTACTGCAACTGCAAAGGGAATATGGGCATAAACACACATTCCTTCAAACTCTTTGTGGCTCACAGAAAAGCTCGATGATGGGTATTTGATTAATCTGAGTGTTGCTGTTATCAGGTTGATCAGCATTTAAGTAATACTTTCCTGTGCTCCAGCAATCTGTATTTTATCCATCCATTGTCAGTCATTTTGGGCTGAAAGCTTTCAGAGGAGGAACTGCCATTTGATCATTTATTTTCATCAGATCTTTCACAATGAAGGAACCATTATCAATTTCAATAAATGATAACACATGCCCCACCACTGAACTAGCTGTTACCCACCCAAATGGACTGCAAACGAGTCTTAACGTACCTCAACTACATATTAAGCCACAACTCATCAGCCTGAAGAACTCTTAGATTTTTTTCTGCTTACTGAAATAATACCAGCTCTATATGAGTTTACTTCATTTCTACCTGGTATTACATGTGAGAAGAAACATGTCCTAATGTTGATTCTTATGCTTCCTAGTTTAAAGAGGATCCTGTCAATAACTGTTATGTTCTGCTATGCCCACAAACATCAATAAACAGTTATGACAGCTTTCTTCTTCCCTCATCTCATAGACTGCTCCTCATGGTTAGCAACCACTGTGTCACTGGTGGTTGATATCATTGAGGCTGAAACTAGTCATCTCTTGTCCTTCTTCTGCAGAACTCCATATTAAAAGCATTAATGGATCACTGAATCCAAAAAGACTCCTCATATGCACATAGAGTGAAAGAATCACCTAATCTGAGTTTTCCTGTAGCTTTACTTTTCATAGTGTATTTCTGTTCTTCCATAGAGATGTCACTCACTCAAATAGCTTTCTCTTTAGCTGTCAGAATCTGAATGTGTTATATGTCTTAAAGAAATTAACCATCACACCCTCTTTAGTTTCCTCAACTGTATCTCAAGAAACTCCAGAAATATTTTCTTTTTTTTTTTGGTAAAAATTATATTTGTCACAGTTCCAAATAGTTTCCTAACCAAAACATCATCAAAAATCAGTCAAGATTTGGACATGCTGAAATATAAAAACAAAACAAACGAGCACTGTAGACGGAGACTTTTACCAAGATACTTAAAAAGTGCTGACCTCTGAAAGTGAGAAGCTAAACTTTTAAACCCCTAAACCAACCTTTTCCATGACTGATTTTCCTCCCCCCCCTTTTTTTTTTTAAATCATAATACAGATAAATTGCTATCTAATACCTTGACATCTTTCATATCATATCCATAAGAACAAAACATTCTTCTCTAAGCAGGTTTTGCAGATGAAAATGAATGATTGGAATACCTCCATGGTTCTAAAAGCACTTAATTTTGAATTTAAACAGTTCTTGGAAAGGAAGTAACTGGTCCCTCAAAATGCATCTTGCCAAGCTCTGCGCACACAATCATATTGTCAGTAAGAATTCTACTGTTATCAGTATCCACACTTTAATTGTGGACAAGACCCTGCTATCAGTGATAGTTTATTTTGCAATAGTCACCTTACCCCACATCTATTATTGTATTATACTGTCAAATAAGCACATCATGTCACAAGCCCATTTTCAAATTGCAGATAAATTGCTATCTTCTGGACAGAACCACAAGCTCTGTTGCCTGCAGAGACTGCAATTGTGGAAGCAGTGGAATATATGGCTGCATTACAGTCTGCTCTGCTTTCCTTCTGTTTTGATTCTGTGGGCGCTGGTGACACTGCAGCTGAAGTCAAGCAAGCTGCGAACGCCAGCGTTGAAGTTTAACCAGTGCTTTGATTCTCTGACTATTACATATGGCACATAAAACAAACATACAATGCTAGCTTTTTCAAGCTTTTCAAAGAAATTTAGAAAGCCAAAAGATGATTGCTGAACAGATTCCAAATATATACAATGAAAGTAAACGAAAATAGAGCTGGGATAATGACTAGCAATTTATTCCATTGAGAAAAATAAAGTTGAAATAATGTTAAGACCTCTTTGAAAACAAAAGAAGCATAGCTAGAATAAACTTTGATACGTCTTTCTGAAATGACACAAAGGTAGAAATCATAAAAAGAATGAGGTGTAGCCCTCATTCGTCCTATTCTTGGATAACAACAGAAAATCAGGCACCCTATGAGATGTTTTTGAATGTCTCTGTACTGGAGAAGACTTCCTTCTAGATAAGAGGTTCACAGCATCTTGTCCTTCGTTTTCTAAATAGATGCAGCTCTGTTAGCAACTCTTGTTTTAGACAGCTACACTACTACCACAGTTGCAGGATAGGAATATTCCAGCCAATTTTTCTCTCGATATTTTGGATACAGTTGCAAGCTGGAATCACAACAAAGGGATGGAAATGATACTTTCATGATACTTTAACATAAATATTTACAATTCTGAGTCAAGAGTCGGTTTCGCTATTCCAGGCAGTATCAGTGCTGAGAGGAGTCACTGGATACTGCAATAATACAAAAAAAAGGACTTCCATATTTAGCTTTTCCTCTTGTGAGGGCATTTATGTTTTATTTGGCCTCCTCTAACCTGCTTTCTGTATTCCTAAAAGATACAGAAACTCAGCATCTTTGAGACTATTAATCTCTTGTGAAATCTTGTTAAAATCAGCAATTTGATTTTCAAATTGAAAAATGCAATGAACAGAGTGGCAAACACATAAGAAGGTAAAGAGTGCATCTCTCAGACTTGGCTAGAGCTCCTCAGAATCTGAGGAAAGCAGCCAGTTAAAACCAGCAAAGGGAGGGATATGAACAGATCCTTCAACCAAAAGCACTTCTGAGCCAAACACAGTAATTAATAAGATGTCAGAGCAAGAGCATTAGCTGGAACAGGACAGGATTTAACAAACCCCCATGTGTTCTGTGACTTTTAGGAATTTGTCTTTCTGGTGTATCAGCCCTGCTACATGCTTGCATTTGCATTGTAGTAAAAGAGAATGAGAGTTTGATAATAATTCTGGATTTCTGAATGGCAAGCACGCATCTAAAAAGGGGTCTTAAATGCACTGCTTCTGAAATGCTTAATTATTTAGACTTATAAGCTTTAATATCCACAAAGGGTTTTGAAGATGAATATTGCTTGGCAAGTGGAGCTCTCTGTGTTATAGAGCTGAAACAAAAACAGCAATTCCTCTTCACAGAGGACATCAGCATTCCAGAAATCAAGATTTGAGCCAAATCTGATCAAAACCTCCCTAAGATTCTGAAAAAGGAGTGTCCATTCAGATTTGTTTAAACCTTACTTTAGAAAAATGAAACCAAACCAAAAATCAAACACCTGCACAGACACACACGCACGTGTGCATTTCAATGGTAATTTCATAATCTAGTAAAATATGGGAGCTTAAAACAAGCTTAAAAAAAGTTCCCACACCAAACCTCCAAACTGTTTCATTCTGCATATGTTGCAAAAGGATCCTCATCTATGTTTTTTGGAAAATCTGGCATAATTTAGAAGAACTTTTTACCCTTGAAGAAACGCTACATCAACCTACTTGCAAGCACTTCTAACAACATGGACCTTTCCTAAAAAACTGCCAGAGAATTTACCCTTACAAAGAGAGACAACCAAATTTAACCATTTTGACTCATAATATTTTTCCTAGTTTCATGACATTTTCCAAATAAGTTCAGATCCTACAGTTTTACTGATCTTGTCACTAGGGGCAGTTGTAGATACTATTGCATGGTAACACCCACCTCATATTATTCTTATGTTCACCTCAGTAGGTGGCTACTGAAGTAAATGACACATTTCTGGTAAAGAATCATGACCTAAAAGAAACAGAACTCAGCTCACTTTCCATCTTAAATAGGTCAACAAAACTGAAGCAGGAAAGGAGTAAATAAAATTAAAGGGCTTTCCTTTTTGAGGCAATGTATCTTGGAATGCATGTAGGAAACGAGGCATGATTCATAGGACTTCTCAGTTTCAATGTCTCAGAATAAAACTGTATTTTAGAATGGAAATCTAGGTCTCTCTGCAAAGAAGTGTATCATCCATATCATTTTACATGCTGCCATGGTCTCTGTAGGCATGTAGTGAAATCCTTGGAGTGTCATCATATCACTTTGGAACCAGTAATGGAACCATCCCATTGTCTCTATGGATTTACTGTGAAAGTATTTTGCTATTGCAGCTTCATATTGTAATGGCTTCATAATGGAATCCCCTTGGAGTGATACTGAAATCATCTTACCATCATTAGCTTAGTCCATTAAAGACCTGCACTAAAATCTTATTGAAATTGTTACTATGTTATGGTCCCACCCAAACTGACTGGGGATGTAGCTTGCAAAACTGCTGGCAATGTTTACTAGTTACTTTCCAAAATGACCTTTAGCATATTTAATACTATATATTTTGTTTAGTCTTTTTACTGTTTCTGATATCACTATTATTCGTATTGTTCTCTAGTGTGCTTTAAACAATTTGTCTTTTGTTAAAATAGTAGTGACTGTTACTTTGAGAGTATGTGTACTTCTTAAGTCTTCTAACTGGAAGATGTTTAAGAAGCATTGATAACAGTATATAAGGAGTATAAAGGAGGTTTTAAGAGTACTGTCAAAAAAGTAAAGCTCTGTATAATTCTTTCTTCTGACTCCTGCGACTGAAAAATGTGACATATCAAACCCAGTTCTGCTGTAATAGAAGAAAAAACCAAAACAATTCAATAAAGACAGTCTCCTGTATCCCAACACACTGAGTTGGGTTTTTTTATATTATGGTAGTTGAAATCCTATTGTTATGTTCAGGAGACACCAAATCTCTCTGATCTTTGGAATATTTGAAACACCCTTTGAAAAGAATGTTGCAGTTGTGTTTCATTTAGTGGGGTAACCAGCTGAGTAGAGAGGAGAGCAAGAAAGAACCATCATTATAGGTATAGACAGCTAACATACAGCTATGGAGAGAGAGAACCTCAGTTATACTACCTACACTACTGCTATTTAAGTATATATTTACTAAAGGTTGAAGTAAGACACCCACATGCTTTACATATACTGTACGGATAGATATACTAGCAGTTTCAGGCCTGGGAACAGAGGGTGCAAGTTTGGGATCACGGTTTTATTTGTAGTCCGTGTTCAAGTACCTTCAAAACTGTTCTACTGCCAGGCTGGATGGGTTGGGGTCAGGGTATTCCCTCAACTCTGTCGTAAGGTTGCACGTGTTTGACAACCCTGAAGCAGCTCCATTGGTACTGAAAAACAGGCATTCTGGGTTTCAGCATCAAAGATGCTTAATAGCAGTTCTTTGGTGGTGTGTTTTTCAATATGTGCACTCACATTTAATGGTAATCAGAAATGAGGAATGTCCCAGAGGATCCAGCATTAGACCTGCTTGTGAGGATTAGTTGTGGCAAATTACTCAAGGGATAAATAATGCATTTAAATTACTTTAGGTCTGAGTGGTAGTAGGGAAATCTTAGTTCTCTATATTGCTCACTGGAAATATGTAGAATAACCTTCTGACTACTAGACGTAAAAGGAGGAAGACACTGGAAAAAATGAGAGATGCTAGTAAGACAGTCAGTAAGCACTACATTATTCAAGTTTCAGTAACATGTTGTTGTAGGTGGAAATTAATTAATGCTAAATTACAACAGAACTCCTGAGGGATTACATATTACAACTCCATGAATACCGAGAGAATTCATCATGATTAATGATATTACTGTGAATACCAGAGAAAAGAAGAGATATTTGTTGCCTGTTGCATAGCTTTGCAATATTTGTGTCATTCCATTAGGGGCTTTATTTACAAAAACATGCACAGGAATCACACACAAAAATGTGTGTGTGTATATATCCACATATGCATACACACATATATATGTAACCATGTATTTATGTGTATGCATATATACATGAAGAAGGGGTATTATTTTTATTTATATTTAGTTTTCACAATTTTCTAAATGACAACTGTATCTCCAAAGGGAACATCTCTTGTTATACACACACTTCCTCATCCTATCAACCAGTCCAAAAGTGATTCTAGCAAAAGCAAGTGTTACTAACACTTTTAGTTCTGTGTTAGAGAAGAACCTGCTGGTAGTGTGAAATGACTGATCTTGACTATGACAGGGTGAGAGAGCTTCTGAAACTTCTTGTCACACAGACAGATTTGGAGATTTGGGGAGATGGAGAAGAAAAATCTTGCAGCTCAGAAAGAAATACCTGGGAGGTACACCTCAACAACCTGGAGATTTGAAGAAAGAAAACAGGATTCATATGTGGATTTGTACAGCTTTAAGCTTACTGGAAACCCCATCTGTCTAGAAACATGAGATTTACTTATGCTTTTAATAATGTCTTGAGAGCTGTTCTTAAAAAAATATAAAAGAACTGCTGCTTTTTTTTTGATTCACCTTAATGACTGAAGCTAAATATGCAATCTTGTATTTTCTTAGAGCTACTGTCTGAAAATTATTTTTCCAGACACTACTTTTCAATTGCCTTTAAAAAAATAATTCAGAAAATTCACAATTTTATTTCCTAACAACCACCTCTATTTAATTTTTTCCTCCTTTACTCACCACTCTTTGAAAGTATTGTACAGTCTAGGCTTCGTGGAATCCCATTTTCCATCATTTGTTTTTATTTTCTTCTTTTTTTTTCCTGTTTCATCATGACAAGGCTGGTCTGAAGCAGATTAAGTGATTTAAATAATCTATCACATCTATAATGTGAAATAAATTATTTCACCTGAGCCTTACACTGAATTAAAATAAAGATTGTACAATTTTGGCATGCTCATCAGGCAGAATATTAATTCTGATTTTGGCTCCTGTATTCATTTCTTATTTGTGTTCTTTACAGAGTACTGGGTTCAACAGAGACTTTCCAAGAAATGGATCCAGTTGTGTGATACTTGGACAAAATGCAAGGAGTCAAAATGATGAGGGTACAAGCTGAGGCTCTCTTGAGTCACTTAGCTCATCGGGTAATAAAGAGGTAAAGGAGATTAAAAAGCTCATTTGTTACTTTTGTAGGCTAATTAACATCTAGAAAAAAAAATATTCCCAAAGGCAGATACAGCAATGATTAATTATCATATTTTGATTAAGTCAATGATATGATGTATTTTCTCATTATATGTAGTAATGCTCAGCCAGGCTCCACAGATAGCCCCAGGCAAAGGCCAGAGACCAGTCACCTCAACATGGATAATACTTGTAACCCATTTTCAGTCCAACACATCTAGATTACAATCCAGATTCGGTTTAGGATTTTTTTCAATAAATAGTTAATTTTTGTCTTTAGATTTTGATGCAAGACATCTGAGCTTCCTTTGCAGTGTACATGGGTTCTTCATCGAGTGCTGAGAACATTATAACAAGATTATACTATGATTATTTGTTTTGTATTGTTTTAACGAAATGAGACATGACTCTCTAATTTTTGCAGTGTCTGTGATCATTTGACACTTTCTTTCTCAGCTATCAGAGTTGAAAAGTGCACTGTTACAAAAGATCCTTGGCCTTTCAATTCGTCTTGTCTTAGAGCCCCAGGCTGGTCACAGATGCCATTATTTCATCAACCATGAGATTATTTTCAATATTTTAGCTGGTAGGACTAGCAGTGGATTTTCTTAGCCCATAGAAGATTTTAATTCAGCTGAACACAGTGGCAGCTGCTACTACTGCCTCCAGCTACAATTGCTTTAGCCCTAAGAAAGTCTTTTTTGCATCTTAAATATGCAACAGAAGTGCCAAGTTATCTTCAGCCTTTAACAAGGTATTGGTTTTTTCCCTGTTTATTGTAGCGCAATGTAACTCTCCATACAAAGCAATTTCAGCAACGCAGAGCTATGAATGGTATCTAGCCAAAATCATGAACTTCCATCATGCAAATGAGAATATCTAATTAAGAGCCAATGGTCAAAATTTCCATAATGATGTAGCCAGATGAAATGTGTTCCAGGTTCCCACAGGACTCCGGATAGTTTGCCTTGCATTAATGTTGATTACAGAAAGGCACCTTGCATGAAGATATTTCCTTATTACACTGGGCTAGGAAGATTTCTTTCTGTTTTCTTGAATTTCTCTATGTAAAATCTTTAAAAGTTAGTTGACTTCTCTCCCTGAGATCTACAGCAATCTTGAAATTAATGATGTGCCAACGTCATTATAGAATAGGAACGACTAAATGGATTCATCAAAGCTGTTTATGCATTATGCAACATTTTTAAATTGTGTAATTTGGCAACTGGAACAGAGTATTTTTTTGCCTCTTAAAATTATAGTTTATTCCTCAGAGTGAACTATTTTGGATATTGTACCCAAAAAAGGTTATCAAAACAAACTCTAAAAGTGGTAGCTTTAAATTAATATGTTAAAATTGAAAGATTCATGCCAGTGAGATAACATAATGACTTAGGGAACAGAACAAATGACTATCCAATATGAAATCTTTTCCAGATCTACCACCCTTCATTAACTGTAATGAAATTAATCATTTGAAGCTGTGATGTAGACCATTAAGTGATTTTATGGAGCTCTTCCAGGTCAGTGTAGTAGTGAGCATTTTATATCATCCCACACATAAAGCATGTGCCTAGTATCATATATATAAAAATAATTTTGAATATCTATTAGAGTCCTGTGTTGCAGTGGCTCATTCACACAAACACAGATTTTATATAACAACACTCATTCAACCATCCCTCAAAATTACAGAATCATACAAAGGTTTCAGTTGGAAAGGATCATCTTATAGTACTAACCTCTCTGTCATGGTCAGGGGTATCTTTCAGTAGATCAGGTTGCTCAAAGCCCCATCCAACCTGACCTTAAACACTTGCAGTGATGGGGTGTCAAGGTTTTCCTAGGTCAGGGCAGCCTGCTAGACCTATAAAGGATGCTCTCTGCTAAACCCTCAGCAGCTGAGGCAGCTGGGGTTATTCAGCCTGAAGAAAGGAGGCTGAGGGGAGACCTTCTTGCTCTCTTTACCTGGAAGGAGGTTGTAATGAGGTGGGGGTTGGTCTCTTCTCCAAAGTAACAAGTGAGAGGACAAGCTGAAATGGCTTCAAGTTGTGCTAGGGGAGGTTTAGGTTAGACACTAGGCGGAATTTTTTCACTCAAAGTGTTGTCAAGCATTGGAACAGGCTGCCCAGGCTGTGTTTAAAAGTAGACATGGTTTAGCAATGGACACATAGAGTAGGGCTAATGGTTGGACTCGATGACCTTGAAGGTCTTTTCCAATCTAGATGATTCTATGATTCTATAAGCAGTGGTCACCCCTGCTAATACCACAAAAACAGTGTATGCTGGATTTTGTTTGGGGCATCTCTGCAAAAGTGTCCTGTAGGAGAACTGAAGGAGAACAATGAAGAATCTTTGCTGATGTTTATGATGGTGATATTCAGGAAAAATATGTATAGATATGTATTTGATAACCCTGCTGGACTGAAGCTGGCAGAATGGGCTAAACACTGTTCTCCCAACATTTATATGTGATAACTAAATAAGGTAGTACTAGGTCACGTAATACTTTGAAAAGGAAGACAAGAAGTTATATTTACACCAAAAATGCTTTCATAGCTTCACTGACACTAGAGGAAAACATTATTTGGCTGTTCAGCACATTAAACATGGACAATTCAGGCATCAGAACAGTTAAAAATGTGCTCAGAGTGAACATTAGAGGAACTACTTAAAATGTTCCAGATTTCTCATTCACTCCTAATCATGTGGTTATATACAAGGAAAAGAAAAACTGATGATAAATACAGAAGGGATGTTCTATATAGCAGGAAAGCAGAAGAACATTTACTCTGGGAAAAAAATAAAATAAAACAAAGCCCATAAATATATCTACTAGGGCAGCTACACTTCTACTTACATGGATAACAAAAATGCAAAAGTTTCTTATTTTTTGGCCAACGTCTCTTTTGATTTAAATTGTACTTGTATACTATATTCCAATGATTGACCTGTGAGGTTTCTGTCCATACAGGCTGCACTTGAAGTGAATGGGTTTAGCATACAAAGGCATAGGGAAGAAATATATTTCTATGCATTTATGCTGAAACTGTAGATCTCTAACAATATACATCTCAATTTTACCACAGTGCTTGCCAAGGTTTTCTCTGTCATTGGCCGCATCACTAATATAGTGTTTACTAATAGCTCTATAGAGAAACAGTATTTCCATAGCAACAAATGAACAATACTAGAGATATTAATCATTTCTACATTATCTGTGTACGGTTTGCTGTAAAGCAACATTTTGTAGTTTGATAATTGCTAGACTGGAGTGATTGTACATTATGAGATGATTAGCATAAACACTTAAGAAGATGAAGAATGCCTGTTGAAACAGAGAGAAAACTGAATAAAAAGTGGTACTATATTGCAAATATTACCATAAGAACCAGCAGGAAGAACTAACTTTAACATTAGTCACTTCCTCTGGTATTACCCATCTGCTATGGATTCATCCATGGAAGAAGATCTTTCCTAATGTTAGCAACATGGAGAGATGCATCTCATTCAGCCACTCAGTTTCTCACAGAAAATATCTCTTTTGATGGAAAAAAAGTCAGTAGCTGTCCATCTTGGTAAACTCTCTCTGGTATTAGGGCACTTGAAGGCACAAGGTCATCAAGCATACAATATAGAAGTGTAATCAAGGGCTTTAATATGTGATGGTCCATGATCTTAGTTTTATGTAAGCAGTCCATAATGCTGAAGCTGGCAGTGTTGTTAATACAGAAAGAGATGTGTCTGTCTAAGCCTACACTTCCAGAGAGGAAGGAGAGGGGAGAGAAAGGGAAGGAAGGAAGGAAGGAAGGAAGGAAGGAAGGAAGGAAGGAAGGAAGGAAGGAAGGAAGGAA
>WUAM01000143.1:9795484-9814048 GCA_024336885.1 Actenoides hombroni | reverse complement strand
CGGTGAAGATAAGTCTGATTGTACTTAAGGAATTTAGTAAACAGAGGTTAAGGCTTAACTATTGGCATATAATATTCCAAAGGGCCATTGATAGCACAGTTGATAGCACAGCCTGCAGATGGCAGATGTGCAAATGCAGTCACTCCCAAACTGTTCGAAACGAACGCCAAGCACGGTGGAGTCCATGATCCAAAATGCAAATATCACGTCTGTGGTAATTGTCATAATTTGACTCACTGCAGCGCTGACAAACATAGTGCTTTGTTCAGGTATTTAAAAGCATGACTGCAACAAGCTATCAGCAAATAGCAGTTTCCTCTGCGTTCAAGTAGAGCAGCTGCCAGTTCTTGTCACAACTCTCTGAAGTGCAGCACTGACTGTTAGGGGTTCTCTGCAATCCTGACTTGGCTGGTTTGCACAAACGCAACATTTCCATTTGCATGTCCATGTTAAGTTAATAAAATATGTCTCTTGACCCCTTTTAGCATTGTACCATATATTCATGAGTATTTTTCAGACTGGTTCCACTGAAAATGTAGTTAAAAATCTGACACAGTCATGTTCTTTAGGAAAATCTGGTTTTTTCACTCCAAAAATCTCTGAGATCTTCTTTTGGGGCAAGATATTCTGATCTTATATTTGCCTTTCAAAGCCCTAACTTAGTTGCTTTGTCACTGCTTTTTCTCTTCTCCTACATCCTGACTTATTGGTAGACACTGTTAAACACTATATTATTTTTTCTGTATGTGCTCCTCCTCTTTTGTATCGCCTCCTTCTGCAGAAGTGTGCAACCGAAGGTCTGCAATCAAGGTTTACCTTTCACTCCTGTCATTCAGTTTGGAGTTACACTTCTGAGGTTTTAAGATGAAAATCTGAGGGCTTTGTGTTCCAAATGCTGTAATTTTAAGAAAACTGCAACCTTTTCTGCTGTTTGTATGTGGCTGGACCTATACAAATGCTTACGGTCAGTAGCTTATGATGCTTACTAGTATTAGCAAAACGTGTCTTTCTGTGCTGCTACACTGACATCTCAACTCTTCCTGCAGTTATCTTCATCTTATAGATGCATAGAAGTGTCTGTAAGTAGTTTGGTTATTATGTTGTTTTCACTGAATTTCATATTGGGTTTTGTTTCAGAAGCAATGGTGTCCTTCAGGCTTCCTGCCTTTCGGTACACTGAAACAACAGATTTCCTGCTTTCCCTGCACTCTTTCAGAACCTGTCTTTCCATATCTCAGAAATGCTCTTTGATCTTCATTAGCCCCAGCATGGATTTTAACTGGTCATCATATCAAATAAAATTTCCAGCTCTTCTGGATGGTGTGAGGACTATTAAACACTCTATTGTTTTCACTATTTCGGATCAGATCTAATGTCTCTGTTTTCTAAGGAATGATCAAAGTAATTCATACATGCTACTCTGATTTGCATTCTGTTGTGATTCAGTTTTAGGTGACATTTTCTGATTTGTAAACACCATGATTAAGTTTTTGTTGTGCACTTTTCTTGTGCTGCAATGTACTAAAATGTCATAAAAGTTACTTTGACTTCTAGCACGTCTCATTCTTCTGGAACATCTCTTGTGCAGTTGAGTACTGTGAGCTGAGTACTCCTTTGAAGTGCCATCTTCAGACTAGTGAAAGTGGTTACCTTGCTACTTTCTTCTTCCTGATTTATCTTTACACTTTGGGTCTGATTAACTTGTTCATTTGGGAGTGATGTTGCAATGTAACAAAGGAGGGCTGTGAAGCCTCCTTATTATTATTTTGTTTCAAAGGTCTGCCCTATCTAGTACTTATCTTGTGCAGTTTATCAAGCTTACCTGCCTAAATGGTTCTGCCATTTTCCTAGATACACCCAGATATATTCAAAGACAGAATTTCCTCTTGTCTTTGGTCCTAGCTATTCGTGGCAGTTCATATAGTACAGGCAACACTGGGATGAGAGGTGTACAAAGTTTGACTTGTCATTGTTCTGGTAGCTATCCCATACAACCTAATGCCTTGTCAAAGTATTACTTTTTTTAAATTTTCATTTATTTATGTTTATGGAGACTCCATGAACAGATATGGTTTTATTTACTGATTAAATTTCAGGTTTCTTTCTGCTAGGGAGTTATTATATAGATATCTAGTTGTTAATATTTTCCTTGAACATAGTATTAAAGCTTTCTGTGGACTGACTATTCGATGAATGTACCAAACTATACGAATACAAATGCTAGCAGTGGTGTGTTGTGATCTATCTTTTTCTTAATTCAGTTTCAGGAATGAAATTACTTTGATGTTTTGAATATTCTGAGGTTCTCTTTCAGACCCATTTTAAGATGGTAACACAGAACTTCATCAGTCTGTTTCTTGATCTGTCTTGCAGCCAAGAAGGACATAACTGCTGAGTTCCTCTTCTGCAACGTACACTACAGTTATATCCCACTGCACACCTTGGACTATTCTGCTGATGTCTGCAACACATTCATGGCAGGAGGTTTGTGCTGTGACATATCATGACCATCTTCCTCTGTTTTGCACTTGGGCAGTAAGATGAAACTGATACTCACTAGAATCCTGTCATGTCACTGCCTTTGCTGTATCTCTGCTTGGAATAAAAAGCATAGCATATTATACTGTATCTTTCACTGTGTTCCATTTTCTGTGCTTGTTTGTTCATAGCATTACACTCATATTTCTAGTGGCATTAGCAAGAAATCTCATCTGGTCTTCAGACGTCTTACGTACAGTTCTCTCGGAAACAAATTTTGTCTACAATGTTTTTTCTTTAACACCTTTTGAGTTTGGTCTTGTTAAGTTGCATCTCTTTTATTATTTTATATTAATCTAGGAAATCTATGTAGTCAGATGACCCCTTATTAAGTGTCACAATAGGCCTTGGTTCCCTGCACAGAAAACTTTGCTCACTAAGACCTGTATTTGTGCTCTAGTGAGCTTTACATTAGACATTTGTTAATGCAGAGATTGTTCTCTATTTGTCCACAAGGATCTAAGCCTCAACTGCTAACTCAGTGATATTCTTCCATTTGGACAATTTCTTCTGATCTCCAAAGAGCTGTCTTTGATGGTTTTCCATATTCATTATATGCTTGTTGGTTTGAATTTTTCTGGCTCTTCTTTTTTTCTTCTTTTTTTTTTCAGCTTTCTGACAGAAGTATTGACTTCCACAGGGCAAGGGAAAATATATAGTTGTTTTTTTTATTATTATTCTAACCAAGTTCCTTGTTAACAAGTATGTAGTTTGGTTTGGTTTCGGATTAGCAATATGTCTATATCAAATAGTTCTTTTCAAACAAAGGCCAGGTTTATGCAAGGCAAAGAACAGAAATTAGAACACTGATTGATATTATCCAGGTGATTCTCAAAATGAAAGTAATTAAGGCGATGCAGGGGAAAAGTATAACTGAAGGAAAACAATGGTAAAAAAATCAAACCATACAGGTTAAAAAAACCAAACCCAACAAACCACAACAAAAGTTTACTAGCATTAAGGAAGAAAGATGATCATATGTTCTTTTCATATGTTCTGGGTATTTTTGGTGTAACCAGAAAAAGTCCCATAAAGGATAAGCTATGTAATTTGGTGTAATTTACAAGCTGAACCAGGCTACTTTAAAAGCATAGATTCCACTGTAGCAATTTCCTGTCATTACATTTCCAATCTCCTTCTAAAATCTGTCCTTATTTCACTTTTGAAGGCCTAACAGAAAAAGGGACCAATTTAGTGTTACCTTTAGCATGTTTTGCTACCAAATGATTTTACATACAAAATAAAGTGGGCTGAGAGTATTAAGCCCTGCATTTCGCCTATTCCCCAAATCATCCAGACAAATATTCCCATCGTGAGGAAGTATAAACTAGACAGACTCATTTTTTTCACTGAGTCAAATTCAGAGAAAATGGACCTTTTCTGCCCAACTCTGGAAGCCTTTATTCAGCAGAGGTTATAGCTTCCATTATAACAAATGGTTACTTTTGAAGCCTCACAGAAAATAGCTCATGCACCGTTGTATGGGAAAAATTTTACAGCTACAGTCTGTCGATGAAGTCTGAGAGCAGCTCAGGGACACTTCCACTTTCACCATTACTTTCAGAATAATAGAAATAAGGTTTCAGGCAGATACAATAACACATGACAGTTCAAAAAAATTCATATTTGATCTAAGGTTATCAAATTATAATCTTAGTTTTATAATACCATTATAATGGTATTATATATGCACTGCCATTTCTTTCAGCTGATGAGATCCTTGAAGGGAAGTTTGCTTCCTTACATAGGCCAAATAATTACCTGTTCTCTGTTCTTAATGCCATGGCAGATCATGAGCTTTGTTTATTCATTATTCCTCAGATTTTACCACTGTGATTAATTTTTAATCCGCCATTGTCTGAAAAAGACTAAAGACCAATACTTTTTCTACTTCATAAGTGACAGAAAAGCCTAAGTGCATCAGACGAATGCATTTATTGAGTCTATTTGCATTCTACCATCCTGTCAGAAATACCTTTCTTTTTCACACAGCTGGGCATTGCAAGAACTACTGTATCAATAAACAAATAGTTACACTTCCTACCCCCCCCCCCATCCCCACCCCCAACCAGTCCCTCTGGGCTTGAAGAGTTGTATATAACCTCTCTGTAATAACTGAATTTCAAAACATTGTTATTATAAACCCTGTTTGCTTTTTCTCCTTAGGACACTGACACATGCAATTTCCCTTTCTTGATTGTAGTCATTGTGTTGGGGTGAGAGCCAGAGTACAAGCAAGAGACTGCCCAATAAAATATCATCCTTCCTCTATCATTCTCACTGTCAAGAATATCTGGGATGAGTGCCTTGGCTTTGTCTTGCAGAATAAATATAAACTTGCTAACTTACTACTTCTTTTAAGGACATATTTTCAATTACTTTTCCCAGGTGTTATTAGACAGAGATTTCCAGCTCTTCTCAGCACAGCAGAGCCAGAAGAAAAACCTCCAGAATTATGAATGTGAAACCGTAAGTTATTGAGCAAAAAAACACAAGGCATTGCAGGTTTATTGCACGAGTCAGCCAGGGAATGAAGCTCTGAGAGGGAGGATTTGTGGAAATGCCAAGTAGTGACACTCTCTACATTCATGACCTTATCCAAATTTTAGCCTTGGCAGCCACTTCTGTGAATGATTCAAATCCCAACTCAAGTTGATCAAGTTTTAAATCAGCATCCCTTCTTCTATCACCAGTCTTTGCAGGCTCTTTGCTTAATTATCCTGTTTGTTGCAGAGAGTTAAAACTATTTTTGTGTCAAGATCAAGGTTTAATAACTGTAATTTGACTATTCTTTGAATACCATCAAATGAGATGCCTTTTTTTTTTTCCCAAGGCCAATTGACTGTCTTACTATCCTACTGTATCATGTCCAATTACTCACACAGCAGACATCTCTAAATGACTCAATCTAGGATTAAGTCATATTAAACAATGTCTAACCATTTCTCTATTACTTTCCAATTTGCCAAGTGCAACATAAAAATGCAGACATATTGATTAGTGTAAGAAGTGGTGGCCAAACTATGACTCTGCAGCCTTGTTCAGTGTTTTGTCAGGCATTTGTGTTAAACATGACCCTACTGTTGGTTGTCATAAAGGACTTAGGGATGATAGATGTCTTTTTTCTGAAGTGTATTTCCATTCTCTTTTACTTTCTGTGCCTCTGGCATCAGTTTAATGCATGATGTACAGTAAGCTGAAAAACAAACATGGGCAAGAAGAGGAACACAAGAAATAGGAGAGAATTAAAATGTGGAAGTACCTAGAAGGGAAAAGATGGGAAGATAAGTGTGTAATTGAAAGAAAATAATTCAGTGAAATATAAGAAATTAAAATAAAGGAATGTAAAAATTTGAGGGCTGCAAAGAGCATTTTTTCAGGAAACAGTAAATAGATTTGGCTTGCCCCGAGTGAATTTTGTAGTGTGGTGAGATGTCTTCATGGGGTTCTGTAAGAATTGCAGGCACACAGGGATAATATCACAGGGATGCTATCACAGTCAGAAGCTCTTCTTTATTTAGACTTCAGGTATCATGTCCCCATTGGCAGTGACAAATTATTTTTTTTTAATAATAATAATTTTCTAATAATAGTGGGTTTTTTTTCTGTTGGGACTGAGTTGCAGAGATTCTTTGCATTTGTGTCCACATGTCATGCCCTCTACTGGAGACACTCATTCATTTTCAATAAATTTAATTAAAGCCCACGGCTTGAAAGAAAAATATGAAAGTTCTATAAAAGATACAGATAAATGTTTTCTTGCCTGTATGTACAGACATCTGTACCAAAGAACAGAAAGGTAACCGTTTTCCTCATTCCTTTTTTTTCATCAGCTGTCTCTATGTCACCTTCCTGCAAATGTTTCCTCCTCCTCCTTGTCTTCTTCCAACTTCTAGTCATTCTGCCTCTTTAAACTACCTCTTTCAGGTACCTTTACCCCTCTAATATAAGAATGCAAACACTTTTGAGTGATTTTTTTTTTTTTTTTTTTTTTTTACATCAAACAGATACAGTCTCAAAGTCATGGTGTAGTATCAACATGGGCACACACCAGCCTGTCTCCTTGCAGTCTGGAATTTCATATTGCAGAACTTTGGAGTTCTACAGCATCATACTCACTTAATGTATTAATCCTTACCTCATAATTAGGTTCCACTCATCAGGAATGACCCTCTTTAGGGATGAAGGTTGTGAGAAATTTGTGAATCAGTAGGAAAACAGACTGGATTGTGAAGAGTTCTCCATGGATGTGAACACTACCCTCCAAGAAAAAAAAAAGAAAAAGTAAAAATGTAATGAGATACAAGCATGGAGAGGCAGTGGAATTGTGACCAGCTAATGAGGTGGCTGGTCTGCACAACACTGGGCTGAAACTACATTTACATTTCCCTGAGGATATGAGAATACACATTTATTAGGGAAAGTAAGCTGCCTGTTTTGTCTGCAATGAGCAATTTATGCATCTGCAACTTATGGAGAAGTATAAAACACTCCATACATTTGTATTGGTAAGGTAAAGTTCTGTCATCTCAGTGGAACAAATTTTGCTCTTTCAATGTGGTAAAACCCAGAGTTTCTTGGTCTGTTAAGAAAAGGACATGTCTTACGTCAGAGTCTGTTTATTAATTACAATCTCACTCAGAGAAAAACATTTTAGCAGAAGGTACTATAAGAAAAAATAGAAGTCTAAATGCATATGGCATTTCTTTCTTTTCCAAGCAACGAGTATCTCAGTAAGCAATGTCACTAAACTTGAATTTTGACTGGCATTAGGCATAACACTGCAGACATAAGACTATGTATTAAATGCAGATTTTGTTTGGGTTGCATTTCAATGCAACTGTAAACTGATAACATGCTGCTATTGTGTGATTTATCAAAAGTTATGCACAACATAATTTACTCCACGAGTTCAATATTTATCACAATGAGGTAATTATGAACTTATTAGACATCATTTATTCATGGAAACAGATTTACACCGAATTTTATTTTCTTTAATGGAGACCCTACTCAGATATTTATTTTTATTATTATTCATATTCTTCTCCGGAGGTAAATTGTGCTCTGCATTGTAATTTAATACTGCACCCATGATAATCACATTGAGAGGATCTACACTTCAGACTGAGATAGATTATTATAGGAAAAGCAATGAAGCATTTCCTGTGGCAATTCCTTTTTATATACAACTCATAATTTTTTTTAAAAAAAGGTATTGACCTTAAAATTGAGTTATCATCATTTTCCTAGTTCTTTTCATTCTCAAACTGTTTTAAGCAGCTAACAAGTTATATAAGAATGATAACAAATTATCTGTGGCAGACTATGTTTAAATTGCTCATCATGCCCTTCAGTGGAATCAGCAAAAAAAAGGGAAAAAAAAATTTCAGAAGTGACATGACTGGTATTACTTTATAAAATGACTTTGTTCAATGAAGAATATTGAATTCTAAATCAGATCCTGAGCATAACCAAACAATATTAGTAAAATTATTCTCTTCATCATGAAAGGAAATATTCTTTACTAAGGTAATCTTATTGGGAAAATCAATTTAACTTCTAAACAGAATACCATGAAGTCTTTGACCGCATCTTAGCTATTTTAAGAGAAGGAAGAGGAAAATAAAGTATAACTTCTAATGAATAGAACAAAAAAAAAAAAATTTAAGTCAATTTTCTAGACAGGCTGATTTAAAAACAGTTGTGCTTCTTTGCTCATCATAATTTGGTGAGCTGGTGATTCCTGACACTAACACAAGAAATACCTCATAGCATGGAAGAGCACAGCTAGTTGAGAGCTTCTTCATGCAATCTTGATATATTCTTGACTATATGCATCTGCCTCCTGACCACCTGTGAGAGAGGAGCTGTCTGAATCAGTGAGCAACATGGAGTTGCCTGATCTTGCCTGCCCAGGAAGACCGAGGCAGGTGTGGGGTGTGTTTTTTTCAGCTAATTGTGTTACTTATGAAGCACTTAGTCCACAGGTTTCCTTCAGGAAACATGAAAAACCTTTTCACCCCAAGTTGTGCCTTCTGTGCATGTTCAGTGTTTAGGTCTAAAACCCTGAGACAAAAAACAATGCATACAGATACCTTGACAATAATAGATTATTTGAGGGTCCGGAAGAAATCATTTGCTCGCACTTTGCAGAGGCTGGTGATGTTTCTCTCCTGAAATCAATCTGTGTTCTGTAAATAAATTGTTAATAAACATGCCTGCTTATTGGCATCAGCCAGAGAAACAGATCAAATCCCCAGCCAATTACTCTGCTGTTCTAGGAATCAGGTAGCTGGCTGATTTGCAATCAGATACACAGGCTGTCTGTCCTTCGGGGGTTCTCTGCGAGAATGCTTTCTGAACTGCATACATATCACCCTATCAGAAGAAAAAGAGAAAAAAATAAAAGCATGTCAGCAAGCTGCAAGGATCTAGCTCACCAAGTGTCAAAGGGAAAGGCTCAAGGTGCCAAACTTTCATGCTCACTTTCCTGAGAGACACAGAATTTGCTGCTACTAAACCAGGTCTGTCAAAAAAGGACAGCTCATGAAAGGGGAATCTGGGAAAAACAAGTCTCAGATGGTTCTCCCCATCCAATTGAAACAATATGGCTGATTTAACCATTTATATTTGTCCTGTTTTCAGCTGGGATAGAGTTAATTTTCTTCCTAGCAGCTGGTATAGTGTTGTGTTTTGGACTTAGTGTGAGAATACTGTTGACAACACGCTGATAGTTCAGTTGTTGCTAGTGTTTATACCAAGCCAAAGACTTTCCAGCCTCTTACGCCCTGCTAGCAACAAGGCTGGAGGGGCACAAGAACCTGGGAGGGGACACAGCCAGGACAGCTGACCCAAACTGGCCAAAGCAATATTCCATACCATATGAAGACACGCCCCACGTATAAACTGGGCAAAAGCTGGCAGGGAGCTGATACAGGGTAACTGCCTGGGCATCAGTCACCAAGTGGTGAGCAATCGCATTGCCTATCAATTGTTCTGTATATTCTAATACTATGATTATTACCATTATTTTCTTCCTTTTCTGTCCTGTTAAATTGTCTTTATCTCAACCCATGGGTTTTACTTTTTTTTCCCTATTCTCTCTTCCATCCCACTGAGGTGTAGTGAGGGAGAGGCTGTGTGGTACTTAGTTGCCAGCTGGGGTTAAACCATGACAATACTGACAGCAGTTTACACACCACTCTGCAGATGGGATTTCCTGCTGAACCATTTCTGTGCAAGGTTAGCAGATTAGTAGGAGAAAGCTTTTATTATTTCTGCAATGGCTTTGCTTATGAAGGGACAAATGTGTGGTGAAATTATGTCAGAGTCCAGCTTGCTGGATGCCTTCACAGATGGTTTTGTAAGACAAACTTTCTACCTAAAGATTTTTTCCCAGGTCTACAATTTCCCACGGAAGTCATGTAAAAAATACATTTTATTTTGCTACCCTACTGAGAGAATGATGCACTATGAATCATTTATTAAATGAGTTTAGCCTCCTTTTCTGTCTGCAGAATGTCTACAGATTTATCACAACTTTCTTGCGTATATTTGTTATTCTAAATTACTCGACAGGTCTTTTTTGTGTGTGAATTTGTTTAGTCTGTAGGCTGCAATGTAGATTCTGAAATTATAACTTACCTATCAATTTGTGACTGGTTATCTAAATCAGGCAGCTTGTTTGTTGGTTTTTTCTTCCCTAGTTGTCGAAGTGCTCACTCTATGTAGGACAAGTCTCTTGGTATGGACACTGCTCCATCTGAAGTTAAGAATGCAGCTTTGTGCATACGTGATCAGTCCCCCAAAACAGAAGCAAAAATCTGCTATGAAAGCACATGGTCTGAAGTTTAATGTGTTTGGGTTTTTTCCTTTAATGAATTTTTTCTAAAAGCCAATTATATGTTAATTTGATACAGGTAAGAGGATCAGAAACCCTCTTACATAAAAATCTGAATACTGTTATTTTTTTCATTATCAGCTTAGAGTCCTTGTTGTTGCAAAACTCTATAAAATTACCTATGCAAATAATCTGGTAGCCAGTGAATTCCAAGTGTCGGATGTGCATGCCTGGAGGAAAAAAATAAAGGTAGGAGATTTCCACCTAGATGTGAAGCTTCTTCTGAGCATAGTTCTAAGTGCTAAGGGAAGTTGATTCATATCATCTCTTAGATCTATGGGAACAGATGAAATCCCCAGTGTCTGCTGAGCCCCTTTTCTTTCTGGCATCATTATTTAGTTAGCAGTTAGAGAAATAATAACTTTTTCATTAATCTAAGCCAAATAACAATATTCATAGTAAACTGGAATTCTGGATTCATCATTTAAAATATGGCTTTAAGGAGTATTTTATATATAGTAATCCTCCATCATCTTGCCTGGTGTGTCTGGCAGCCAGTGAAACCAAAACTTTAAGAATTGAGTACCATTCTGGGCTTACCATTTTCATAGTAATATACCACTATTGATTTTAGTGGATGAAAATCAAAGGAGAACCTCACTTATTTTGTCAGTGTAAGATTTAATTTGACACACATGTGCAAAAGGATGTTCTCATTCACCCCAGAGGGGTAAAAGACCTTGCGGTAAGAGGAAAGGAAGAAAAAAAACCTTTATCACTGTAAGATATTTATTGATTGTCCTAAGCTAAAATGGCCATCATAAGCAGACCATTCATAAATTAAAACTAGGAAAAAAGTTCATTTTAAAAGCTAACCTAAAACAAAGGGAAAATACTTCTGTTGAAATACTGAGTGGATTAGCTGTGGTATCAAAGGTATGGGACGAACGAGTTGTTTTCTAGCCAGGGATTTAAAATTTAAGTGCACAATTAGACTGTGGTTTCCAGATTGCATTTGTAGCTTCACTTCAGGAAAAGGAGGTCTGGCAGGAAAACAGACCTCGGAGTATTATCCACAGTGATAATAAGTATAGGTTGCCCCAAGGAGAAAGAAAAGAAAATTAGAAATATAACATATGTTAGAGCTGGTATATACTGCTGACTGAGAATTAGGCACTGACAGGCAGCAACTCCAGGGGAGCTGTCAGTGGCCCCACTAAGCTTTTTCTAGCAGGTGTCATTGTAAGATAGTGGCATCAAATAAGTTGGAGACAGGTTGGAGGAAAAACTGCAAAAGCTGCGAAACGGAAGGGATGTATTCGTGTGTGCATGTGTATGTAATGTCTTTGTTGTCCCTGCTATCTGATTTAAAAATCAACCTTTCTTTCTTTGTAACACCTTCTTCCAATCAGGAAATAACTTGAGGCACGTTTTCAAGATCTGTGGGTTTTTTAATCCATACTGGAAGGTGCAGAATTAAACCAAAACAATTGCCTATCTGCAGACACTTTCTATGGCAGATAGAAACATCTTAATGACACAGAGTGGACTAGGGGAACACAGTGACCTTTGGTGTGTAAATGTGTAACTGTGCACACACATCAGCTTGTTCTTTCAAGCCAGTCTTGATATACCTCCTCTACTGACTCTGAACTAAAAGCAAACCAGAGTGGTACCATTCCAGTAGCAACCATGCCTACTGTATATGGCTTCAAGGGACAGGTTTGTTCTATGTTTAGGCTCCACTCCTCATTTTCTAATTTTCTTTCATTGCAATATAATTTTATTGTGTAGGTTTTATACTTCTCATTCCTCCATTACCTTGCCTTTTAGACACTTTCAATTTGTGTTCTGCCTGGCTGAATCCACAGCATCAGACGCCTCCTTGTCAGACAGTCAGTAGAGACTCTAGTTTTATTGCCCATAACAAATAAAAGTTATCTTCCCTCTTTAAAGCCTATCTGTGACTTGGATAGTCTACAAGTTCAACTGCACACTGTTGTTGGAAGGCTATAATACCAATGAGCAGATGAGACAATTAGACTGTAACCATTTGTTTAAAGGATTTAGGGTCTCTTTACAGCCCCTGTGAGCCATTATTAGTATTTTATTACTTTCCTTTGTGATGGAAGGACACATAAGACAAAAGACAGTTTTTCAGGTTTTCTTTTTTGGATGATCTAATAGGAAAATCCACACAAACTTGACAATTACCTGTGCTATGCCTGTGGAGCAGCATCTTTCTTGGAAGATATTTTCTAAGGAAAACAGTCCTTTCTTGTCTCTCGTTTTCTCCGAAGTCACCAATTATATAATCCAGAAATCTGTGTTGCAATTGTTTCTTAGAAATTGTACTCACAGGCCTCCTTTCAGCTTTGCTGAGAAATGTGCCTATATCGTTAATTAGAAGTCATTTTATTATCTTTATTTTGTGTCAATTGAAGGAAAAAAAAAAATGTTCTCAATCCTACAAAAAAGGGTGGAGTTCAAAAGAGAAGGAGGTATAGGGTGAGAGGGCTAAATACCATATACCAAGACCTCAAAGAAGCAGAGTTTTCAAAGGGCAGGAAATCAAACACAAAGGTTTTTTATTACAAGCAGCTAAATCCTCACTATATATCCCAGCATCTCAAAGAGCTTGAAGGCCCTAGTCAAAGGTGGCAGAGAAGCAGGTCAGGGACAAAGGTGTTTTGAGTCAGTGCTGAACTCTGTTTCCCCTGGCATGTTTCAGGATCTATGGACAGCAAATTGTTCAGATATCTACCTGTTTATTGATACATTACAGAGAATTCATTTTATGCCTCATATAAGGATATTTCCAAATAAAGCAACATGTATGGAATCTATGGAATACATGGAATCTTTTGGCTCACAGGCTGCTCCATGAAAAATCTTATGTTTTTGAGGACTTTGGGACGCTCAGAGTCTTAAAGAAGGCAGCTTCACAAGCTAAAGTACCATTTAATATTATTTTTCCTTTTAATTTATAGGCGTCACAAACTCCAGAGTTCAAAGCTTGTTCAAGCCTTTCAGCTTGAAATGTTAAGAGCTTTACAAACCAAACGTGTTTTCATCCTCAAAGAATGACATTTGAAAAAAGTGTCTTAGAGGCCAATAGTACATTTAGATTTTTGCTTATATTTCTAGGCCAGATAACACAGCATACTTTTTTAATTATTTTTTTTTTGGTAGCACAGTGCCAGAATGCCAGTGCTTTAATTTATTTATTTTTGGCTAAGAAGAAATAAAGATAAGAATTTTACAGTAAAATATGCAATCATAGAATGACTGAAAACATGATGTTTAGGAAAAAGAAATCTCTAATTGCCTAAGATTTTACAACGAAAATTGTTATTTGCTGCAACTTCTAATTACTACAAGTAAAACTATTCAGCTATTTCAAATAGCTGTGTTAGAGCATTGTAGTGTAATATCTTAGTAATTAACATAACGCAAATTAGGATACAGATAATTAGGATACTGCAAACAGTATGATGGGCCCAAAAATACTTACTTTAAGATAGAAAAACTGGCCTGGTTTGCATTAGACACTTGTTTGTCCAGAGGTGGATGACACCATCAAAAGGAAAAAAACCAGATAAAAAATAAACTTACGCTATTTAAGACAAAAAGTCACCAAGAAAGGAAAGTAAAACTAGACGGAAATTACAAGGGGAAAGTAGCCTATTAATTAATCATTAATAGATTCAAAATATCCTTAAAGTTTAGAATGTTTTGATCAAAATCTTGTTTCCAGTAGAGTAAGGAATCACCTTGTGGGAATCCTGATCCATTTGAAAGAGCTGTTCTGGTCTGCTAAAAGGAGCAACTAACTAGAAAAAGGAGTCCGTTCTCTAAACTGATGAAATATCTGAGCTAAAATAAAAGGGTGATCTTAAGGGACCCCCATCACTGATCATTCTGTACCAAGTAGATGAGAGCTGAGACAAACCCCAATGCATTTTCAACACCTCCTTAGGCAGACATCCCTGCAGACCCCTTCAGCCCCTTTAGAAGCTACCCTGCTCAGCGAACTACATAACAAAACTGTGTCCTTGACACAGGGTGAGCTCCAGGAAATCCAGTCATTTCAGCATGAGCATAAGAGCTGATAACTTTGTGGTTGTGTCAAAAGACAGTGGCAAGATGCTATTTTGCAGATCCACTTGTAATAGTAAATCATAAAGTAAGGCTCAAAAAAGATTATAATTTCACCTCAGCCGATGATCTGTTTCTGATGCTTTTAGAACCAAGACTGAATTAGTGAAGAAGCAAATGAGCGAGTGTGGACTTGAGAAGTGCAGTCTCAGTAGACAGAGTAACTTATGGAGTGCTTGGAAAAGACAAACATCAGTGAGGGCTTCTTTTGAGAGTTTTCATGAAAAAAATGAATGAAAAAAAGTCTGAAACTGTTACTAGCAGTGGTATCTTGGTGAATATTCTAACCCACGTGCCATGGACTGAAATGGCACAGCAAACCTGGGATGTGATTTGCTATGATACTTGTTTTCTAAAGAAACAGAACCAATATTTGATGACAGGTGAGCATTATTTAGATGATTTAGTAAAAGAAAGCACACACAGAAAGAGACTAGAGACACCTGTCCCTGCGGAGATCAGGGATGTCTGATAAGAAAGACAGGATGTGGAACTTTTTTGAAAGCATCCATCCCCAGTGACATTTACAGTATATGGGGAAAGAGAGGAGTGATGTTATATAGACTATTTCTCTGCTTCATGGCAGGGTCAGCCATAGCTATGCTATTCCAAAGGGATATTTGCCTAAGATGCATAATGGATATTCTGCATTACTCCTAGACTTTCATTCTTAGCAATTGGCTATTTTTTGTGGGGGTTTTTTTGTTGTGTTTTTTTTTTTTCTAGTCTTCAACTAGAATCTTTCATGTTGTGCTGTAAGACTGTACTTTATATATCCTATACATAGTAGACCTGGAGAATAATATATTCCTTTCATTTTGCCATATCTGAGTATCTTCATATAATCTTCCCAGTTGTGCTGCAGCACAAGCCACTAAAAACAGAGGTGAAAAATTCTTAGATAAATCTTACAAATGCCACTCATGGTTATGTACTCAAAGCTGCCCCGTCCACCACTGCATGTCACTGCTAATTCCCATCCAGTCTGTGGTCTGTTGTAACGCATGGTCACTTACAAATGCATTCTTTTCCTCTGCCCACTCACCTTGATATCAATGGTAAACTTTGCAAGTACCACATCTATTACAAATTTTAATTAAAACAGTGACAAGTTTCACTACCTTCAGTGCATTACTAATAATATCTTCTGAAAAACTAACCTAACAATTTTGCAGCATTGAAAAAACAAGAGCATTTCAGAAAATAAAAATAAAACTTCCAAACTTCTTATCTGGGAATTATAACACTACTATCTACCACATGTACAATAAATTTGATAAAGGAGCCATTTAAAAATCACGGCGAAGATGGCAAAATCTTTCTTCCACATTCACAGAGCGTGCCAGCAATGGAGAGAAAATGTATTTATAAGAAAATCAAAGAAACTCCTGTTTAATATAAGCAAGAAATTAAAATTAAAGATCAGCTAAATCATGCTATAATCTTATTAGGCATTTATTATTTGGAGGTTTTAAGTTACAGGAGGGGATAAGTGAAGAATTCATTTGAGGAAAACACTATGAGTAACTTAAAGAAAAATGAATTGTGTCGATAGCGGTCACCAAACAATTATAGTAGATTCTCTCCTGAAAAACAGAAGGGGAAAAAACGAATCTAAAACATCTGAAGTAAAGTCTAGAGTAAACTGGACTTCAGGTGCACGGAGTGCACAAAGAATCTGTATGTAGTTGTCTGGCATTTGAAAAGCAAATGGTGCCATATTCATGAAGTGGGATTAGCTACCTGCCACAGTTTTCAACAGCCTGATATTGTCTGAGAGTCAGGGGGAGTAGAAGCACCCATGACATCAAAGTAAAAAACGTTATCTTCTTATATTTCATTTCAACATCATCATCAGATTAGATCTCTGAATAGGAAAAGATTTTGCATGAAAGACCTGCTGTTTCTTCCTACCTCTAAAAAGCTATTGCAAAAAGGCCTTTTAGTTTTGCAGTAATAAAAAGCAATCACCCCACTGCACACCCATGTACTGTAGTTACTCTCTCTATACTATTAAACTGGCAAGCTTTGACAATGGTCTAAGAAAAACTGTATATTAAAAGCTATTGTTTACTTTTCTCATCACTTCTATTTTATCAGTATATTGGAATTTCAGAAAATAATATACTACAGCTACAGCTTGAGATAGATCTTTCTGATATATACTTAAATTGGATTCAAAATTCATGACCGTAGCAGGTCAAGTGATCTCTCTGGAGGATGCTGATGCCATCGAGGCTACTTCTCACTATTTCCTATGGGGTTGTCTTCAAGTGAGTTCATATTCAGTCTTAACTATAGTGCTCACATTTTAGAATTTTCCTCATTCAAAAAAGGCAGGAAAGACAGAATCATTCTTAACCAGAGTCACTTTCCCTGTTTTTCTCATGAGACACAAGCAAATTTTTAATTTTTTTTTCTCTTTTGGCTGGAAATAGAGCTTTCTGCTTGATAAGTAAACATGTCTTGACTGTAAGAAAATGCAATTTCTGTCGAAAGGTAAAGAATAAACCCCTCTAGCTGTAACAGTCTGGAACTTGCCAAATTACAGTCTGGAGAGGGAGTCCAGAGAAAGCACTGAAGTGTAGTCATTAAATTCTGTAGATGAAAGCCTCTAAACTGCATAAGAAATCACACCCATGGTCTAAAAACTGCCTTATTTTTAATACTTCTGTCCGTTTCATTTGGCTGAAACCAAATGAATTAAAAAGGGACAATCATTCATTCACAAAATATGTGAAGTGGCATTTCAGATGGGAATAGTGGTGGCGATCTGTCTCCATAACACAACATTCAGCTGAAGTCATCCAGGTCTTTTTTCAGTCAATAATGCTCTTGAGAATACATTTCATCAGGAGATTTTCATTATGGCTTTGGATAGACCACAGCAATGAAACAAAAGACTTCTTCATAGTATAGCCTTGAATTATCTTCCTACACTGCAGGAAGTTGAAAGTTGAGTTATGCAGAACTTGGTGTATTGTGTCGGGGGGGGGGGGGGGTTATGTAAATATTTGCCTAATTGCTGTGTGCCATGCAGTTTTTGTCAATATTTGTTTGGATTTCAGTGTGACTTGGCGTGTACTCTCTCAGCTGTAACAACCTGTTTTGAGAAAATATTTGTGTGAACTTTGCAAACCAAAAGCCTGTTGTGCAGCTCAACTTCACACTTTTTTCTTGGCCAGCCCCATGAATAAGAAATATGGTGTTGCTTGGAATGAGGCTTGCCTTGTGTTTGTTCAAGTTTTTCTGAAAAAAAGGCTGTGCTGGAAACGTTGCTGACACAAAGGAAGGTAAACTTTTAAAAATAAAGATGAGAAAAACCATTAAATCTCAGACAATTTGCTTTAAATTACATTAACCCTAACTGCCATTATGCAACTAGAATTACAGATACTTTAACTTCAATTACTTAGATTATAAATTATAATAGGCTGGGCCTCTCTTTTGTCTGGTGTTCATAAATCACTCAGCACAATACAGACTCTGCTTCATCCCTCAATCCTTAAACACTTACAAATGAATATTACATGGCAGTGTAAACATTCAAAACACTACTGATTCATTTTGGTCTTACAAAATAAATTTAAACCACATGGAATCTAGTTCCATGCATTTGGGTATTAACAATGGCAGCTGTTTGAGAGAACTGAGGAGAGCACCAACAAGACTGAACTGATGTGAGATAGCCAAGATGGGTCAACAACCTGAGCTAGCTGAGTGAAGTCTTACTATTTCTTTTGTGGTTTGTAAGAAACCACTGAATGGAAAGGAATGAAAAGTCTCTTTTCCATGGGTAGAGTCAATCAGCTGAATGGCCATGTATATAAGTTATTCATACATTCAGAATAACAGAATCTGTACAATTTAACTTGCCTCACTTTGCAAATTATCTGGGTACAGTTTATGAATTTTACAAATATATTTTTCCATTTACAGTTCTTCAGTTAATAGCTTGTGTCAATTCATTTTAACTCATGGGCTGATCATTGAGAATATTCATTATTTATAATATATTTTTTGTC
>WUAM01000143.1:9741445-9795469 GCA_024336885.1 Actenoides hombroni | reverse complement strand
TATTATTTATGTTCCCTGAATAGGTGATTTATAAATAGCTTTATAAATAAAATGAATTGTATTGTCCTTTATCAGATGAGCTGCAAACTTTCCTAGTTGTCCAAATCTAACATCCAAATAATAAGAACAACCTGAGAATTGCAGTGCTGATCCCCACAACTCCCACAAAATTGAGGATGCCATTGTTGTTCACTTTTTATTTAGAAATGTTGCAAATAAGCATATATGTGTTGGAATATTGGTAAACTACTGAATGGGAGAAAATATAAACAAAATAGTCTGAGGTGTTACAAATTCCATTGTTATAGAAGCGATAATGTACTTCTTGGTCTGACACATGTGAAAACATCATAGGGGAGAAATATAGGTGATGTGAATCAGGCTGGAGATTTTCAGGGCTATTATTGTGCTCACAAGGGCTGACATAGCTCTCCTCTTGGTTTACTTTGAGAAAGAACACACTTCTTTTTTAAAGTCTGAAACATTTTAGAAAGAGAAGGGGGGCAAAAAATATTGGGGAGGGGGCAGTTGAAAATCACATAGCAACTAAACCTTCAAATTACAGTGTTCTTTTCAGTGCTGCCTAACCCGCGAGCAGTCACAGGCAATGCACAGAACAGCTGGGTGCAACCCAAAAGCCACTGGTCCTGGGGATAGAAATGTCCCTGAAACAATGAAAGGAGGTGGCACAGCTGTAGCATTTCCCTCAGACTTGCATTTTACAGAGGTATTTAGAGCAGCAGTGGCATCTGGGCCCTCCAGCTCAACTGCACAACACAGTGGGGGTTGGTTAAAAAAAAAAGAAATGGGAAGCAATGTACTTGGTTGGAGTCCCACATCTGCCTTGCACTTAAATACCATTCAAAGTGCCAAAAGCCCATTTCTTTGGGAGTTCTTTAAATAATAAAAACAACAAAAACCCTCACTATGAACACACACACAAAAAAATCGTTTTCATTTCATTCTTTTTCTAAGAAAAAGAGGCAGTGAAACAATAGGGAAGGAAATGCAACCAATTTGTTTCTGGGACGTGTGTTATTGAAATCACCTTGGGTGCAAGGGAAGGCTGCTCTGCAACGGGGAGAAAGCTGGGAGGCAGCAAGGACAGCAGGGCAGTGCCCTCAGTGACAAGGGGTGCAGTCCCCCAGTACCCAAACAGGAGGAGCAGAGCAGCTTTGGTGACAGTAACCAGTAACCTACAAGTGGCAGACTCAGGACCAGAGCTCAAACATGGTGCACGAGCCAAAGAACAGGGGCAGAGGTCCCAGATGAGCTCCTCACAGCTTTCTTCCACAACTTGGCTCTTTTCACAGAGGTCAGATTCAAGGTTACAGATACATGCCCTGTATCTTAGTTCACTGCTGGCAGTGATGGCTACAGGGGGGTCAGAGCATTTAGAACCTGTTGGTGAACTCAAGACTGTGACAACCAGAACATTCCAGGCTTTTCCTTACATCTTCCTGTAGGGTTTTTTTGTTTTGTTTTTTGAGACCAGGCTTTGTGCTGAGTGCTAAAGGAGCTGGGTGAATGAAATGTTTCAACAGTTGATTGCCTTGGTGGAGTCTCTGTAAGTTCTTTCAAAGGCAATTATTTTACTACACTTCAGGGACTGCTGAGTAAACCAAATTTGCTTTCTGCCTACCTGGCCCAGATCTCCACAACATAAGTTAACTCTGTCAGAGGTATGATGAAAATGAGAAGTTTCCTTGCTGAGAGATGGCAGCCAGGCATGAAGAAAAAATTAAGAGGCAAAGTTCTCCCATTAATTAGGATCACAAAGAGTACTCTTCATGAATATGGGCAGATTCTGAGATGAGAGATGGGGAAAGCATTGCCTTCCTCAGACTGACCATATTCCCCAAGCTGCTGGAGTGAAGAGCTCCTTCTCAAACACAGGAATCAGCTCTGCCTATGCCTTCCTTTGCTTCCAGCCTCACAGAGATCATTGAATGATGAAGATGGGGTTTGAGAGGATTAATCTTTCCCCTCACCACTTTAATGCCTGGTTTTGGGAAAGTGCCAATGTGTAATTATGGGATCTCTTATGACAGCCAAATACTTTGCTCTGATTCTCTGTCTGTGTCATTGTGTACTGCACTTTGATACCATTACAGACCAGAATTACAAACTACTTTTATCAGACCAATAATGTAGTTGGGGAAAAAAATAATCCAAGAAACATGGGTGATGCAGTAAAACTATCCATGCTTTCTGCGCCTCTGAACATATCATTTCTTTTTTGCCAGGAGCTATGAAGATAAAGCATCTCTGTTAGCCACTAAATATTCTAAATTATTAAGAAAAACTCTCATCTTTAAGGAATATTAAATGCTTCACAGAAATGTTGATTAAAATCATTTTTGGTGATCAAGGAGCTGATCATCACAACCAAACAAAACAATTAAAAGTTTTTTTGACAAAAATAATATAGGGCAAAACGAACAGCAGCATTGAGTAAAGAGATTACAGGGTATTTGCATATTTTTCTAGTTACTATCAATCCAAAATGGGGGAAATTGTATTAGAGGTCAGTGCGGTAGAATAACAATGAAAAGGTTACTATTTAAGTAACGTACAGAACACTTTAAAAATGATCCAAAGCAAAAAACCAGAGGCAAATTAAAATCATGATTATAGGAGAAAGCAAAAACATGAAGTCAAATCGAAGCAAATATTTCAGCCTAATGTGTCCAGTGGAAGGTCACTGTAATTGGTTTCAAAAGGCTCTACTGATTTTGCCTTCAGGGTGTAATTTTTTATTTGATACTGTAAAGCAGTGCTATGCCACAGCTCACTACTGAACCTCTCAGGGGCAGATCCAACTTATTTCTTGGGGTGCAAGAATCAGTCGCTGCAACACTGACACATTCCCACGCATAGTACCTAAAAGCCTGGTGATCTAAACAGTGGCTCCTATAGATAAGCTGAATGCAAACGATACTGTGCTGGGTTGAGCTTGGGAAAGAGGGAGCAAAGGTCTTTCCCCTCAGTGTTTAAATGTTTTTCTTCTTGCTGCCTTGCAACATACTTGGAACGTACTTGTAAGGAACACAGTTGTAACGGGGCCATGGTAGAGGCAACTGCAGCTTGGAGACTGTGGGGCACACTGCAGAATGTGCTTATGGTGTTGAACAGACACAGCTTTTTAGGCACTAGTTACACCTGCACTGCATAACTGAGACAAAACTACCACATAGTAATTAAACACTGTACTTGAAAAATACCTTGGATAAAACACCAGTATTGTTCTGGAAACCAGGACCACAGCAAAGACCTCCCCCCCAAACTGGTGAATATTCTGAGGGTTAGACTGCTGTCTGCTATCTCTGGTTACTTTGCAGACAGCAAAGATGAACAGAAATTTGTTTTTCCCTCTAAAAACTCTTAAGTTCGTCCTTCCCATATGTCTGATCTCTCTTAATGAGCATAAAGCTGCGTCCTTATAACTTCCTGGGTAAAGAAGAGATTCTTTTTGGGTTTCTGTGCATACCCACGGTAATGAATCCCACGGTGCTCGTTACAGTTGCAGCGTGGCACGGCATCGAGATGATGAGACCTTCACTTTGCTCTGCCCTGGAAGCAAGCCCAGGCATGCACACAGGGAAGGTACTTGTAAGGGATCCCTGGTAGAGGCAATTGCAGCTTGGAGACTGTGGGGCATGCTGCAGGATGTGCTTATGGTGTTGTACAGACACAGCTTTTTAGGCACTAGTTACACCTGCATTGCCTAACTGAGGCAAAACTGCCAGATATTAATTAAAACAACGTGAAGACTATAGGATCTAAGAGTTTAAAACTCAAGTTTGACTTGAACTACACTTCTTAGCCTGTAAAAACTTTAAGTGCCTTCATGTTTTGTGGTAGGGTCTGTTTGTTCGTTGGTTTGGTTTTTATTTTTCACCTGTTCTCCTTTGCCCTACCACGGGTGATGTAACCCACCACTAAGGCTGAATTTAACAACTGCTTAATTGTGTAGGCAGATGGGCCCCAAAAAAATCAGAGAGATTGAAAATAATGGGCTGATAAGTATTTCAGGCTAAAGAGCTATAGAATATCTGGGGAAATACAAGATGCTATGAGCTCAGAAGTCAAAATAAAGAATTTGATTCCAAAACCAAATTGAAACATAATGATGTTCTTCAATAAACTGAATCAGTTAAGTTTTTCTACCATATTGGTTTGAGGTTTAGGTTTAGAGGTTTTCCTCAGCCTAGAGCATCTGTTGTAAGCAACTGGAGTGAAACGAGCTTTTTCAGACTATATGATTATTTATTTTTTTTTAGAAGACAATCGGGAAGCTCTTGAGATGACCTAAGTGATGTCTAGAATTATGAGAGGGGAATGATAGCAAAGGTACGACAAAATATTCACAGTATGAATGATTCAGATGTTAGAGACCACAATTTAAATGCAGAGAGATGTAGCACATAAAGAGTTCAAGCAGAGAATTTCACTTAGTGCAGTTGCCATGTAAAGCCATCAAAGCAAATAGCTCAAATGAGTTTAAGAGAGAACTCTGCATGTCTGAGCAGGGAGGGAATCAAAGGATATAGTTACTAAGCAAGAAAATAGGTGTGAGAGAAACTTAAAGGGAATGGCTTATCGGGTCAGGTGTCCTTTTCTCTCTCTGTCAGTGCCTTGTGTCCTTGCTTCCTAATCTTTCATAAAATGAGGCTTGAAAATAGTCATAAGGAAAAGCCTTCCAAAGACTATAATTAAAATGTACTGCAAATGTTTTAATCTGACTGACTTGTGTTTTGATTTGGGGTTTTTACATTAATTAGAGAGACTATAAAGGCTCCGACAACCATTTCATCAAAGACAAAGGCTTAAAGAACAGCCCAAGACTGAGAGATTCCTTCTTAATGAAAACATCTTCAGTATGTGAACTAGGAAAATTTTGAAACTGCAGGCCTGAAGAAGGAAAACTGCATAGAAGTGAAAGGTGGAACACAAAAGCTATACTTTGGAGAAATTAGCCTAAATCACATACATCAGAGTGTAAAGTCTCTATTAGAATTCACTCTACCTGAAAAAATACTAAGCATAGGTTGCAATACTTGATATTGTGCATCAGTATATAATTTTTACTTTGCATGCCAACTGAAACTAATTTGCATGTTATAATTACCTTTCCAACTGTCTTTTGGGAGATAAAAACAGAGCTATTAACAAAACTTCAATCTAACAGACTTTCCAGACTAAATAAATTTGCTCTATAATAGCGCCTAGCAATCCTTCCGAAAATGGCAAAAAGCATAAATATGCTTCATTAAACAAATAGAATTGAAAACATTTGAGGTTTAAAATATTAGCGCTTAAAGAATATTTTGTACCAACAATCATTTTAATGATTTGCTTTCAAAAATAAACCAGTTTTATTTAATAGCTTGATTACATACTTCCTTACAATGTTTGGGTTGCTGCAAGCTACGCTGCTCAGTGCTTACCCACAGAGCGCGTTGAAAACAACTTCTTAAACTCTGGAATGCCTTCCCAAAGGAGAAGCTGTGGCCATCAGTGCTGAAACCAATGGTTCTCGTATAACTGGGTGGCAGTGGGATATACTCAGGTGCTGAGGGTTGTAAGAGAGGTCACTCCTTAGGCTGAAACTAACTGGGACCCAGGATGTATTTTTTAGATCAGATCATTTATAATTCTTTACATCAGCTACTTTAGCAACACAGATCAGAGGTGTGAGGTTGGACATAATTGTATAGCAAGGGCCTACATGATTTCAGCTTCATTTCTGCATTGTAAATAACTTTTTCTGTCTCCTGTGTTGAGTTTTAGCAGCTGTAGGGATTAGATCACTGGATCATGTGTCTTCCTTGATGAACAGCTTGTGTGTGTGCAGAATATAGTTCTTTCCTGCTTTCCAAGTATTGAATTTCAGAATATTGTTCTTTACCATCTCTAACTTGGAAGAGAGAGAGAATCTGAATGCCCAATTAATTCTGCATCCAGTCAGTGGGAATCAGATGGCACAGTCACACTGATATACCCATGATTTCTTTTTTTTTTTTTTTCCTATTTTTTTTAGGATTAGAGTAGTATCTGTAGGAGCCAGCTATTGTAGAAATGTATTACCTTAGTGGAGCAAAATTCAAGTTGGTCAATAACCAGTGTATTTGTGGAGTTTTTTCCCGGGGAAAAAGTTTTGTTTATGGGATTTTCATACAGAAGTTCAAAACAGCCATGCAGAAGACAGGTGCTGATGTTAACTGCTCTGCAGTGAGACAACTTTTAACGTATACTGCTCCTTTTGGGTCTAGCTAATTATATGGTTCAGGCTTACTAGACATGTTCATAGAAAGGCAGTTTTTGTTTATGGGGATTTTTTTTCATTTTCTTTTTTCCTCAGGACTGCAAAATTCTCAAAGGAAAACAGATCATGAAGTTTTCCCAACTGGAGCCCCAAACCACTTGACTAAAAGCCCTCAGTGTTGATATTGAGAGACTGGCTTATTAAAAACCATCACAGGTAAACTGGAAGGAAATAAACTGGGTCTGACTGATAAGTTGCTAGCTTTCCACATATCTTTGTCAGAATTAGTGTCTGCAGATTGGTTTGATTTTTATGGCATGGTGTTCTCTAGCAGAAAAGCACTTGGAGAAAATAAAAGCAACTCTACCATACAGGCACAGCACAGTGAATCTGGCTATGGTGATTTAAGACAGTAACTTATGACCCATGGAAGAGAGGAGAAGATCATACTCGAAGCACGCCAGTCACACTCTAGGGTGATCACTTCAGCTGCCAGCTGTGGTGCTTTGTGCTGGTGTGCCAGAATGAAGCAGATGAGACATGCTCACACACTCCCTTTTGCCAGCTCTGCTATGAGTTCAACCTCCAGCAAACGTATGAGGCAGGCAGCAGAGCAGGGGTAATGTCTTGGGTAGCTACAGCAATCTGCTTTACTGAGCATGAATGAGAGTCTGTAGGACATAGCCAGGCTGTGGATTTTTGCTGTTGGAAGTCCTCAATTCTGTGTGCAATAGCTGATGAATGCAGAGCAGAGATATATTTTTTTAATTAACTTCTTGGTGGGAAAGTAGAATGAGACCACAGTATTTTGCTTACTTTAGTTTTGGATTTGAGATAGGTTTGAAACTGTGTCTCTACACAGACTTTAAATGAGTGGTGTACTAATTCCCTGTGCTGCCTAAAAGTCCTCCAATCCACATGATCTGATCTTTTGTAAATATAATTTGTATCAAGAGAACCCTTGAGTTTCATGTGCTTGCATTAAAAAGTGCAGTTTGCTACTTGCTCATATATCTCAACTAGAGAGAAATACTGGGTAAAATATAACCAGGCACTTTACCACAAAGTAGAAGTAAATATATATTTTTGACAGTGAATAGATTAATCTTCACAGATTAGGTGTTTTTTTTTAGATTAAGCTCTTTAGTTAAAATCCAAAATGCAAATGTCCGTGAATATATTAGAACTTAATTTGCATTTTGCATGGAAGACAGAAATTTCTTTCACATCTTTATGGGTTCACCTGTAAGTTTGAAATACAGGCCTTTCTCTTTTCATATGTGTTGTCTCATAATTGTCTCCTCAAGTGTCTGTCTCAAAGATGCAAAGTAAATAAACATTTTCAGTCAGGTTGCTAAGGTCAATGCTTAGAGATAGGCAAGCTGATCTGTGTTGCTAACTGTCATCACAAAGCTTTATGACGTTACACCTTCAGCCCAAAGAGGTTAGTTTAAGTCATACTGAGTTTCTAATACTGGTGTAAAAAAATGACAGTAACATCAAGGAAAAATACTTTGTCAGTTTACACTGTAAATGTATATGATCTCTCTAGAGAAAAGGTCAGCTTTCATTTCTTTGTTCTTCCAAGTTCATATTATTTGCTACTGTTGATTAACACTCTAAAGGTATTTTGAATCCCTGTGGCTGTGATTTTCTTTGACAATGCATTCAAAGCTCAGACAAGCTGATTCAATTAAACAAAGATCTGAAGCTGTCAGTATAGGAAAAAGTTGAATAGTCTTTTTATATAATTAATTGTACATCTGAAGCACACAATGAACCAGTCTGCAGTATAAGAATATTCTTTTTTTCTTTAATATGATTGTTTTGCCGAGAAGAAAGTTCTGCATAGTTCTGTGAGATTCACTGCATCCAAGACAATGCAGCAGCAAGACAGACACTCTATTCAGGTTTGGTCTCTTGGTGTTGCTTTATACCCAACAGTAAACAGCTTTGTTACTTGTCCTATAAAGATTTGTTGTAGAAATTTGCAATCATCCATGACCATCGGATCTATAAGGTTACACCACAAGTGACCTCTCCTGTTTTTGTACTACTACAGCAGAGCAGATGGAAGAACAAAGAGGACAGAAGGAAACAAAAGAAAGGAGATCAAAGTGAAAATATGCCTTTCCAAATATACTGAAAATTTCTCCCCACTACTATTAAGATGTGGGATACTACACAGCCTACGTGAGGATCTGTGGCGGAAATACAATCATAGTCAATATGAAGAGAAATATTTCTGTGAAACACAGAAACATAACAGAGCATGTGCAGGCTCTCTGCTCTCCACTGCCCATCAGCGCTGTCTCCACCAGCAGCAGTGTGGCACATTTCCAGAGTTAAACAGTGGCACTGAGGACCCAAGACCTGCAGGTTTGGGAGGGCTACTTGAGGCAGGTTCTAGCCTGGCCTCATCCAGTGGACACCCCTCAGCAGCTGTAACATGGCACATGAGCTCCTGGAGCACAGCTTCCAGTTAGTTCAAGCAGAAAGGAATACAGCTTGTGTGCTTACGTAGCTCTGGGGGGATGTGAACCAAAACAACTGGGGGACTTTTTCACATCCGTAGTGCTGCTCCACATGAAAACACTCATGCCCCTTAGCAGAGCCCAGTGCTGTGAGGCAAGCTGATGAACCTTGTGGGACAGTGTGACTGTCGTTAGGACAGGATGCAGGTATTCACACTGGGTCACACCAAAGTTTCAGTTACCCCAGCAGTATGTCTGTGAAAGCGACCACAGCAGTAGTGCTTCCTTGATACACTCTGCCATAGCTGACAGAGAACCTTGCATTTCACTGCCTTCAATGGACATTTGTATCATAAATGTCTCTCACTGTTTTCTAGACTGTTGTACACTCTTCGTATTCACAAGAGCCTGTGGTGCTGAATTTCAGAATTGAAGTGTTGGGCGAAATCATAACTTTTTTATTTTAAACTTTTCATGCAGTGACGATTTCATCTGAAGCTTCCAGGGTAAGAAACAGCCAACAATCATTTTTACATGCCTTCTCATGGTTGTATAGATCTCCATCATGTCCCCCCTTAGCTATCTATCTATCTATCTTTCAAATTAAAAGATCCTGGTCTGCTCAGCAGTGTCTTCTTGTAGGGAAGCCAATCCATAACACTGATTTACCTGTGACATCCTTCACTAAACCCCTTTTTTGCTCTGTATCCTTCTTGAATTAGGGAGATCAGACCTGCCCTAGACACTGAAAATGTGTGAAGATTTATGGTTTTTAGTTTGTCTTCTACCAGTTCTGTAGGAATTTCTAACATTTGAGATCCTGCTTTGACTGCAACTACTCATTCAGTCTATGATTTCATGAAGCTGTTTGTTATAAACCCCGAACTTCCTTACTGAAATGAATATTAGCAACCATTTCAGATCCCCTTACTGTATATGTAAGGTTAGAATTCTTTTTCTACATAGTCAGGTCTTTGTAGTTTTTAAAGGTGAACTTCATCAGCCATTTTATTACCCAGATGTTCTGTTCAGTGTCACAAAATGCTTGACAATCATTTGCAGTTTTCAGTGCTGTGAAGGGTTAGCACCAATAATCTCAGCCCTTGATCTCAAAAGTCAGAACCTGACTTGAGCCTTTGAGACTCAAAGAAGATATTGTGTAAATGTGTGTTTCCAATAATGGTTCAATGAGCCCTGTGTTCACTGTTTCCACTGTTATTTCATACCTTTTCTAAGAAACCAGTTTATTAAGGTACGTGTACCGTGTTTCTAGACATCCTCTAGGATGGGATAGGACAGTGAGAACTTATCTTAATATTCTTTCTCTAGAACAGCTCTTTCTGTATAATTTATAATCACATTATCTTCTTTCAAGATAAACACTTCCAATACTCTTGCCTTTTGTTCAGAGGTCTTTTTTTTCCCCCTACCAATTTCTGGCAGAGAAAGGACGTGACAAGCTCAGATGCTTTTACTGCATTTTGTCACTGTTATTGCTTCCAGACGAACTTCTTCTGAGTGAGAAATTAGAAGAGCAGATTCACAGTAATAGCTGCACAAATCAGAAACCTTCCATTCTGACAGTTCTAGGGGCTGCACATTGAACTACATCATTAAATGCAGTAAATGGACATATCTCCATTGAAAGCAAAGGAGAGAGGTACCTGACACTGTAAGACTGTCTGATTCATACTGATGACATGTCAGATGTTGCAGAACTCATCTAGAAAATAGCTTATCTTGAATATACTTGAGAGAATATGGGAATTTTAACTAAAAATGTAAATTCATTTTAAAATAGTTTTGGGAAATGTCAGTTTCCAGTTGGTTGTGAGGTAGTTGTCAACTCTGAATCATAAATTAGTATGAAATGGAAACAAACTATCAGAGACACATTTTTCTTTTATATAGTTGGTAGCTATATGGAATGTCAAAGAGTGTGGATTGTGGTTTGCTCCTGAGAAAAGACTTAGTGCTAATAATCCGAGGCATCATGACAGCCTGGTTCTCAGGGCTTTCAGAAAACTCTTGATGTATCCCTATGAGTAGCACTCACTCTACACCACTGGAAGTTAAGTGTGCAGCAACAAAAGAGGCTGCTGTTCAGACTCTATGAAATAATTAGGTATTCTAGTTTAAATCTCTGACTGTAAGCAACATGTAGAGTAGAAAGAGGTGACATTGATTTATCAGCCAACTAATCTGCCAACAACAAAAAAATAAAATTAAATAAAATTGGGCAGATCTCATTCCTAGTTTTGGGGAGCTTTTTTATTTGGTTATGTTTCATGTAATAAACATGACCCTGCAGCAATGCCCCTTGGTTTCACTGGTCTAAGATTTTGTAGAGCCTGTGGGAAGGCAACATATATACCAGTAATTTATTCTTGACAGTAGAAAGCAGCTGTAGTCACATGTCCATAGCCTCTTTTATAAGTGGGGGTCTCTCCTGATGGTAGGTAGGGTGGTTCACATTGTTAATAGGGTAAGGAGGAGCTGTGACTGTACGGCTGTCTACAGCTAGCTACTAAGCAAGATTGCATTTGTCTGCTTCCAGTGGCTCCTGTGATTGAATTTTATGTATTTATTTATTTATTTCTGTTGGGTTTTTTGCTGCTTGTCTGCATTATTTTGACGCTGATGTACCTGTGTTCTCTTTATGCTCATGATGTACTCATTTACATTGCAGCTGACGTGCTTATTTCCATTGTGTGCCTGATATTCTCTCCTGTTTGGCTGCAAATTTGCATTGCTATTTTCTGAGATTTCTCTCTACTTGTACTACATTGTCCTGGTAGATTTATCCTGACAATACAATTTTTTTGCACCTTTAAATAAATAAATTCCAATATTTCTTTTGATACTACTGTGCTTTATTACATGCCTCTGTTTCAGGTACTGCAGCCTCGTGGGCTGTGGGGAAAACCACTGTTGTCTGCTGTACGCACCTTTTAATTTCTACACAAGTTGACCAAGTCCCCCTTTTGATAGCATTTGACTGAGTTATTTAGCTCATTTAATATTTCCTCATAAGTCATCCTTCCCATTGTCTTAATCGTATTTACTGCTTGTATCCCAAATTCTTCACAAAGCTGGGTGCAGTTTTACTTGCAGTGCAGAGAAATACTAACCTTCCCACTTCTTCTATTATGAAGTTTAATTGTCTGAGGTTTTTCATTATGTCCCCACTGTATAACACTGCACCTTCATCCCCAGTCTTCTGTAAATTTGGGAATTAGGTCCTTCCAAATACTTCCCTCTCCATTAAAGTCTATATTCCTGTTTGGTTTTTTTCCTGTAAGGAATGAAGTCATCTTTTTCAGACTAAGCTTCCTGCCTCTGACCCTTTTTCATTTATCAATTTGGCCTCCTTGTCATTTGTAACACCTCACATTAAATATGGCCTGAACATTTTAATTAATGTGCTGTTTACTGCTTCATACAATTCAGTAATAAAAAATGGTGGTTAAGATATTAAGACTATTCTTGACAAAGGGCAAATGTATTTCAATACTAATGTGAGAGACTGAAGCACGGGAAAATTACTACACAGCAGGAATACATTTTAGCTGAGAAAAGTAAAGTAAGTGGCTTACCAAGAAAGGCTGTGAGCCTTTGTCTCTTTGTAAATAGAGTGATGAAAATAAACAAACAACAAATGCAGGGCCTTTTGGAAATATAAATCAGAGTTAGAGCAATGTCATACACTATGACCTCTTTTATCTCACAGAAATGTGAGCTGAAGTAATGAAAGTAGTGAACAGTGCAAATGAGAAATATTTATAGCAGGTACTTGGAAGCCTTGCGGTAGTGTCAGAAAGGTGGTACAAGGCATTAAAGCAGCATAACTTTTCAGCTTGGAGAAACCTGGATGTCCATGCAGCATTACTACTAGATTTCTCAGTACCCACCACAGCAATATCAGAACTTATTTCTCTTTTTCCTTTTATCACTATTACAAATATATTTTTCTCTATCATCATCAACCCAAAATACTAGTATCACAATAAACCATTCTATTTCCCAGCTGCTATCATCTGGGCACTGAACAAAGTAAAAAACCATGATGTTGTCCCAAATTCTTCCTGGTTTTGGAATTCTTATTAAAAACTCAATCATCTTTTTGCCACATTTGTTATGCCTCTGCTGACAACAAAGTGTCTTTATTGAACTTAAACCAAGTTGTGCTCAGGAAAACTGGAGAGTGTTTTAGCATGCCCTCAGGTATCATGCTTCCACCACATACAAATATATGTATTATATTAATCCATATAGAGAGATATATGGATCTATATATACTAAATCATATCTAGTATTACGGATGTATACATACAGACAGACACATACATTCTCACATCATGTATGGACTGAAACCTTCCCCATCTTGAGGACAATCTTTTTGTCATTGTGGGCCTTTGGGCAAGATACTCAGTTGATGTATGTTGCTGTGGTTTCATCTTTGATCTAATGCCTCCAGAAGAGGGGCTGAGCCGCACTGGTCAGCAGGTAATGCATGATACTGATGTATTCCCTCACTGTCCTACATGAAAAGGATTAACTTTTATGAACAACATCAGAGCCACTGGCATCTGCTGGCTTAAAAACAGGTTGGACAGGCAAAATACCTTTAAACTACACATACATACCAATGGCTTCTGTGTGGGGTTTTTTTTATTTCTTTGAAGTTCAGAGCAGGTTCAAAGTTCATGAAACCAGTCACACCAATGTTAAAGGAGTTTTTTTTCTTGGGGCAGAAAAAAACCAAAGAAACAAACAAAAAAGAAACACCAGAATATAGTTCCCTGCTCGTATACTATCGCACTGAAACAAACACATTTTATAAAATGAAAACCATTCCACAGAATTCCCTTGAGGAGATTAGAGCCACACAAGGCAGCTATTACTTGTACTCACAATTGCATCAATCTTTGATCTTTATTGTTACGGTATTATTTCTATTCTGGTGCTATAAAAATGTTCCTTGTGGATTTTCCTTAAATAATAAATGTGCCTACCCTAAAACTGCTTGGAAAAAGAGACAGTTGCAGATCAGTGCTGCAAATAAAAGCTAAGGAGCCCCTTTATTTAATTTCATCCAGAAATGACTGTGAGATTGCTATCTTGAGAGAGGACGAAAAATGAAGTTTTCACAGTTTCCTCTCTCCCCGACAATCTGTACCACGCAGAAGAGAATTTATGCCATTTCCTGTTCTTACTACAAATTTAATCCTGAGAATTGGGACTGTAATAGAATTTTAATTCCTAAATACATCATATAAAATATCAGTGTCCTGTACTTTCTGGCATTTCCATTAAGTTGTATTTTATGTTTTGATATATTGATAATTAATTTACCTAAAGCTTATTGGACACTATAGTTGAGAGTAAAATTAGAATCCTTTTGTGGTTTAACTCAGCAGGCAGCTAAACACCACACAGCCATTTGCTCACTCCCCTTCACGTGGGACTGGGGAGAGAATCAGAAAAAAGGTAAAACTCATGGGTTGAGATAAAGACAGTTTACTAGGACAGAAAATGAAGGGGAAATAATAATAATGATAAAATAATATACAAACCAAGTGATGCACAATGCAATCACTCCTGACTTGCTGATCAAAGTCCAGCCAGTCCCTGAGCAGTGGGCTGCCAGCCCCTGGCCAACTGCCCCAGGTTTTACTGTTCAGTGTGATGTTACATGTATGGAATATACCTTTGGCCACTTTGGGTCAGCTGTCCTCCTCACTGGCAGAGTACTATGAGAAGCTGAAAAGTCCTTGGCTTAGTGTAAACACTGCTCAGCAACAACTAAAGTATCAGTGTGTTACTACATCATCATCATCATCCTAAATCCAAAATACAGCCCTACACCAGCTCCTAGGAAGAAAACTAATTCTAGTGCAGCCAAAACCAGCACAACTGCAGAAGAAAAGTTTTCTTACTTGGCTTTTATAAGAAGTAGAGTAAAAATATTCAGAACATTAATAAAAAGATATCAACAATAATACAGGAGAAGAGGAAATTCTTACTGTCCATATTGCTTACAGCCTGCTGCCAGGTAGACACAGAAATGATAAAACCAATCTTCTTTATAAAATATTACATTCAACTGAAGCCTTAATTTCATATTAATTTTAGGAAACACAAAACCAAAATCATATGCATGAAAAAAGCATATTTTCATAGCTTTCTCCTTTTACATACCTTTTCTATCGCTCCTATAGATTGATTTGTATCTACAAATGTTTTGCAAGTCACAAATTATCTTGTGTATTTCTTAATCTACATGAACTTAATGATGCTGAGAGAACTGAATATTAACTTGTGTCTTACGTGTTCATTATTCCCTGGATTATGTAATGAACCACAAAAAAACCCAACTGTGTCCTTCTCTGGAGACTTTCAAAACCTGCCTGGATCTGTTCCTGTGTGGGCTGCCCTGGTGATCCTGCTCTGGCAGGGAGGTTGAACTTGATGATCTCCAGAGGTCCCTTCCAACCCCTACCATTCTGTGACTCTATGATTCTACTGGTTGGTATAAGGTGATGGCCTTTTGAATTTTCCTTGTAAAAAATGCCATGAGAAAAAGTCTGATTGTGAAGGCACCAATACAGAGCTAATTCTAACTTTTTTCCCCCACAATATGTTTGCAGTATAAACTAAAGTGATTACTTTGAATTAACTATTCACTCTACTGCTGAATACATGGGCAGCATGGAATGCCACAGGAGCTCTGATGCAAGTACTTACAGAGCTGCTTGTCACATGGAAATCCTTCGCCGTATCCACCCTCGAATGTGAAATGCCTTCAACTGCTTAAGCAGCAAAAGTCTGATGTGAACTGAAAGCAAAGTTTTGTATTCAGTTTCCTCCATTCCACTTGCACTGGCAATACCTAGACAAAGAGATGAGAACATATTAGATAAATTTCACATTCCCAGTACTTCTCCAGAGTCATTGATTCAATGCTGTTATTTAATTTCATTGGTAGAAACATCAAATAGCTGCAAGTTGCCTTGTGCTCCCATGCAGCAATGGATGGCTCTGAGACAATATGGTTAACAATATCAAGATGAACAAATAGGAGGAAGGATATGCTTTTAGTGTGAAATATTCTGTTCTCATGCTGTCCAAAAGGGCGCATTTGCCTTGAATGATCCCTGATATCTCATTTAATATTATATCAGTCTCTTTTCTGTTAATGGACAGGAATCAGTCTCTGAAGTCTTCAGTAAGCCTGTTTTATCACTATGTAGCTGTTCCAGCAATAGGTTCTTCATTTATGAGTGAAGAGTAATCTCTGCCAACATGCAGAGAGATGATTTGGGCCTATCTAAGTCTCCAAATGATGCTCCAACTCCATAAAACCAGTGTGAACAGTGTGAGATTCTAACTGCTTTAATAAAGAAGGGAAGTAATGTCTTGCAAAGTCCATAGGGCTGCCAAATGGTAGACAGGCAAAGCTGCAGTGTTTGGCCTACATTATTTTAAACATTGGTGGGGCACATCTTTTTTTTTCTGTTCCAAACACTTATCCCCTCTCACTGTGCTGAAGTGAATAGATCCCTCTTCTCAAACTGGAGCCCATTATTAGTTTGGGCTCATAACAGCCTCTCTCTTAGCAGTTCACTTTCATCTGTGTAGCTCAAACTAATTATCTAGATATTAAATAAACCTGAATTCCTCCCATATTCAGAGTGCAAAACTGCAGGATGTTGCTGTAACATTAGGCATAATGGTACAGAATTATTGCTGTAATATTTCAGTAATGTGCTGCAGAGCTGTCACAGTCAGGATAAATCACCTGACTGAGATGCAGAAAAAGAAAGCAGCAGATACAGAAATTTCAATTGTAAATGTTAGAAGAACTTTTTTTTTTCCTTTGAAAGAACTAAAACTGGAAAAAAGCTCAAGTGGCAGACTGAAAGAAAATGTAAAGCTTCCTCTTACTTTTTGCGTTAAGCATTGGAAAAGTTCATTGACTAAAAGCTTATGGGAAAAATAACTAACCTTTAATTATCACATCTTCTATCTATTAAGAGACATCACACCTTATATATGTTAGACAAAATTCATGACAATGTTTCAGTGACTACATAATTGGGTTCAGATAGCAGAGGACCCAATTTTGCACTTAGGCTCGTTGGTGCAACCTGGAACTGAGCCTGAGAACCTGCATAAGAATTGCAAATGCTGTCTGTAATGAGTTACATCTGCAAAAATGGAAGTTACATTACAACTACGAGGAAATCCATTCACTTAAAAAAAAAAATACTTGGGTAAGTTGATATAACTGCTACCTAAAAATGGGTAAGTTACATCTCACTGCAAAGCCTCCATTTGGAGTTTTTACAGGCTTCTTTTACTACACTTTTTGCACTACACTGGCTCATGATCTATCTGTACTGTGGTTTGCCTCAGAAATCCTACACCACTGGTATGTAATGGTTATGGCTCAGTGTTTATTTTAGAGCTGGATGCATCACCTTTCTGAGCAAGCTCCCTTATAGGCTGCATATCTAATATACACTTAGTACGTTTGCATTTTGTTTTCTAAAACTTGGCCCAGCAACAGCAGCAGATAGTTATGATAGACAGACATGGAAGAGAAAGCCTCAGACACTATGTGAAGCTCTTTGTGGGGAGGTATTATCTTTCTTTAAGAGATACCTGAGCAGTTGTCTCTTTTACACTTCAGCAACACTTCTGTACCTCTTGTCACTCTAATAAATTATCATTGAATGCAATTAACATCACATACAAAGCTGCAAAAGAACAGTGAGAACAAAAACTTCACTGCTTACTTCACTTCAGAGCTAACAGCTTGAAAACACAGTGTTTTGAAGACGCAGGAAACAGCACACTTTCCAGCAAAAGACAGGTGACATTTAGATTTAGAGCAATTAACTGGTAGTCAGAATGCAATGTTTCTTTGTCTGAGGACAACAGGCTCATAGACATGACCTCTGGTGGATATGCTTCTGGTACATGATCAGTAAAACACCACAAGGGAACTAGGAGACATGAACATCCCACCATCCCACACGTCGTGTTCTTGCCTATATACATACGTATGTACACACAAAAGAACTGAGTGATGGCAAACAATGCACAAAAAAAAGGAGATGGTTTTCCCAAAAGGTTATGAAAACAACACTTGTTAGGCTTATCACGTGGGAAATTCCTCCTGAGAGGACCAATCCCTAACTGAACTGAAAAGTTCACCTCGAAGTGCAGAACTGAGACAGGAAAGTGGTATGTGGTAAGATGCTAATGTTTTCTATCCCAGCTTATTCTATGATTAGAAACTAGTGTAGAAAGGCTTCTCTTCATTCTCATGTTAATTCCCAATGTGCTTTTCTCAGCCTCAAGAGGCTTGAAAAAGTGTGATCTGCTTTGTCAAAAATAGCAAGTTACTTCTTCAAGGCATTTTCATTGTTTTTTACCTCCATTTTAATACATTTTGCAAGATATGAATACAATAGCTTAATAAAAAAGCAAAAGCCAATAATCTTTTTCTATTCAAGTAGTGTCACTCACACCTTTAAAAATGAGGAAAATCCTAATGATTCACTTTTCATGTAAGAAGACATGATAGTATTCCCATTTCCTTGCACATAACCATTAAAAATTGAAACAAAAGACTTTTGTTAAATTATAACAAACAACATCCTTTAAATCTTACCATTATATTAAATACGATGCTCAGATAAGACACTGGAACTTGATTATGTTAAACAAAATGAATAGCAGAGCTGAGAGAATTAAACTGCACAAGCATGCACTTTGGAGAACTTTAAAAGATTCTTTTAAAACAATGCCCTGGAATAAAATAAGTCTCCCTGAGTCCATTATCTTTCTGTAGAGATCTGTTGCAGGACACTCCTTGCCCTGCTACCAATATGGAATCTGACCTTATGCCTAAATTTTCATACAGCCAAAAAGAAGGTTCCCCCAAAAAGCAGAGTAGATGCCTGCATTAACCCTCAGGCATTACAGGGGATGCTGCACCTTCTCATCCCTTCATCTGAAAGGGAAAAGTGGTGGTGGTGATTTAGTGTCTAATGGTCCTACAGTGAGTGGAGTGGAGTGCAGTGCAGTAGATGAGGCCTCTGCAGAAGGAAACAGCTTCAACCTACTAGTTTGAACATGTCCATTGGGTTTCTGTGCTTGATGTGCTTGTCAAAGAAGCAGAATCAGAGACCAGAGTTTAGACTGCTTTAAGTCTTCATTTACTTTGATCCAGGTTTCAGCCTGTAGCCTGCAGTAGTTTAATGGCTATTTCATCCATGTGCTCATTGACAAGTACTCATGGCATCCTAAATCCCCTTCTAAAAGTTCTTACCCAGCTCCTGTATTTCACAATAGACTAAGGAGGGTGTCCTATGAAGTTTAGCTGTTCTTTTAGTGTCCCCTCTGCAGCATCTAGCACAGCAACAAACAATGAATGCAGACTAGAGCCTTCAAGCCTCTCATTAGGAAAGGATATACTTTGATAACAACCTAGGGTATATCAGTTTGAAATTCATCATCAGTTGGCTTGATTTCTGAGATAATTGCCCAATAATCAGCTGACTGCTTGCATGTGCTAAATTTTGAAATTGTAATTAGTACTTTATAACTGTGAAGTACTTTATCAACACATTGTCATACCAATTCAAAATCGAGTTTCCATCAGATTAAGAAAAATACAGTAAACTGTTTCTGAAATTTATCATTTGTAAGAGAATATAAAACATTAACAGATCTTCAATGTGACAAATAAGACATACTGCCAGCACATGAAGCCAATTAAAAAATAAAAATAAATAAAGAATGAAATGACATTACATTATTTTTATCTAGCTGAATAATAGAATCATACTGTCTCTCCAAATCAACTTACTGCATTCTTTTCTGGTACACTACTACTTTTTAAGATTGCATCGTTGATATTCCTATTAAATTACATATAAATATGTTAAACAGGAATAGAAGTTTTGCCAAATGTTTAATAGGTATAGATATTACAGTAGATTAATCAATTACATACACATTATCAACATGACAGAGCAGAGTTTTGTTTTCATGAATCTGCCTATAGCAAATGGTTATTTGCACATGGTTATATCTATAATGATGTGTCAATGGAAATTTTTGATGTTCACTGCTTTAAATCTATTTCAAGCACAACATAACCAATACATTTCACAATGTACATATACATATGTAGTGTTCTGAAGTAAAAGTGCTCTTTTTCTATTTATACTCAGAAGCACCTTTTGATGAATGGAAATATTTTCATTCTTTTCTCTTAGCCCTGATTTGTTCACATTCCTTTTCCCCATCATACAAGAAGTACTATATCTCATATATTCAGGAAGTGCTACGTTTCTGAAAGAACTGAGAAACTACAGAGACTAAACTGTCAAAAAACATACAAATTATACACATTCTATATTACCTTTGTGTCAAGAGAAAACATGATCTTTTTGCTTTCCTACGTGAATGCTACCCTTGTTAAAAACAAGCCAAACAAACAGAACAAAATGTCTATACTGAAGAGTCTGAGCATCCTTGACTCTGCGTATTTCTCTTGGATGTAGTTAAGTAACAGTTTAAAGTCACATAAGCTGGTACCGTTGCTGCCATCCTTGTACCCTTGTCCTGTCCTCTGTCCTCTGCCAGAATTAACCCTCATCTGGTTTTACCATAATTCAGAAGTTAAACCAAGAGAAAACCACTTACTGTTTTTTTCTTGTAAAGGTTGGAACAAATGCATCTTCAGACCTGGAGTAATTATTTATTTTTTTCCTGTGCATCCTGAAAACCAAATTCGTCATGACAGAAATTACTTCCTCTACTGCACACCCTCCTTCGTCTCCTTTGGGCTTTTAGTCATCCCTGCACGTGATCTGGTGTTCCCAACAACAATTCACTGTGTTTGGGACTACAGAAAACAGTCTGGAAATACTTCCTGGTGTAAAGGAGGATCAGAAGATCAATCTTTCGAAGGATTTTGATGTTAACTAGGCCATACTGATGGCAGTAAAGTGACATACTTATGGTGAATTGAATTCTAGAAAGCTCTGGACCTACTAAGTCAGTAAATGTTCATACCTGTTATTCCACATTAGCAGAACTTGTTAAAAGCAACATACAGACTCTGAACAAAGGAACCCAGGTTGCAAATTAATATTACAGCAAGAGTTGAGAAATGTTGGTACGTGTGCACTTAGCTGGAATGGTAAAAACAGTTCTTGATTCTTGGAAAATCATCCTCTTTAGAAGAGAACTGTTTTGAAAATGTTCAGCAAGACTGAAGTGCTAAAATGGGTTGACTGAACAGGCTTATACCAGTGTACAAGTCTTACACAGATAACTACATTACTGTACATCACAGCATCTGAAACTGAATGAGGAACTGGTGCTTCATCAAAATTAATACTGCCTGTAATATTCTTGTGACATTACACAGTATCAGCAACATGTAGTGAGCATAAAATTTGCCATTGTCAGAATCAAACTCTTTCTATCCCTCACCTCCCAGAACTGAACAAAACATAACTCCATGAGTCAGTCTATTTGTTCTTTCACTTAGAAAAAAAAGAACAAGTAAAATTAGGCAAGCACCCATTTTCACACCCTTAATGCCATAGTATTTCTTGGAAGCTTTAGTAGATGTCATTTAATGTAGTTCTCTCCATCTCTGCTGCTGGAGATGCACACCACTTCCTGTAACTCGTTTGTTACTTTTTCACACCCAGTCAGCTGCCCTAATTTCCTCCCTTCCTACTTAAACTGGCACCTCTAAATCCTCAGTACACCCTCTGAGCCAAGATCTGTTTGGAAAGAATAAAGTCCAATATCCTAGTGAGAGCAAAGCCCGTTACATTATCCATTTAAAAGCTTCCTTTTGTGTCTCGAGGATCCCAGGTGATCCATACAAAAGTACGTTATCTCCTGTCAATGTTTTATCTCCTAGTGTTTCTGTTTTTAAAAGCCTTTGATTTAACTCCATGCATTCAGGCTTGATAAGATCGTACAGAAAAGTGGTGGTCCAAATAGTATTTATAAAAATAATAATAGCAATGCAGACTGCAGGAGTTACTTAAACTGAGGACAAAAAGTTTTTCCTCAGAAACAGATTACAAAGAACCAAAATGAAAATACCAATATTACATTAAACACAGGAAAACAGAGGGAGTATAGGTCAGGAATGGGATGGCTCCCTGTTTTATGAGGGACTGTGTGCGCAGTGGGGAGGAGCAGCTGTGGGGCCTGGCACATGCAGAATCTGACAGGCAATGTGAAGCCCAAATGCATGCCCTGAAGCACAGCCACTATTCAACATACTCTGCTATGCTCCAGTTTAATCTTCTGGGTCTGTCCTCAGAGGAGCTTTTTTTTCTGAGCAAAAGAGTGTAGTATTGAATTCTGACCTTTGTTGTCTTAGAAACTGCATAGATCAACACTACCATTTTTATCCCTAGTCACCTTTCCTGGTTTTCTGAACATGAATTTCAGTCCATGCATTTCTGAACAGCCTCCTTCTGAAATCATTGTACACCTAGAACTCATCTACCATTTCACCCTAGGGTTATGTTACTATGAATCAAGGCTGTTTCTTCTTCAAGCTCTGGAGTCACCTTAGTATAAAGCTGTATAAACTCAGGATACTGGAGACATGTATTCTTTCTCTGATGGCTGGCTAACTGTATCATAACAAAAACTGATAGTATGCAGAACCACATTATTTTGATCTTTCTAGGTAGCTTGCAGAGTTAAAAGAAATGTAACTGAAAAAGAAGACATTTTTGAATAGCTTATACATTCTTTCTCTAAAGCTTTCAGTGAACTTGTGTCACAGCAGAAATTAGATTGGTTTAGATCATGATATTCAAAAGCTCTTTCAAAAAAAAAATTTTTGCCCTAATTTCACTAAGTGGCTGTATATATGAATTATAGGGCAGCTTTTACTGCTTCTCCACCAGAGCTCTATTCAAGATTATTTTCTTGCTTTTAGGAAGTCTCGGCTATAAGCAGTAGGACACACTCTCTTCCATTTTCTTCAGCTGCATTGGCAGCAGAGGCTATAAGCCAGGTTTGGCAAGCCTTGTCTTGGTGATGGAATTAATCACTGTACTAGAACTCTTCTAATGTCACAGAAATACATAATGTGAGGCCACCCTCTCATTCACTGTGGTCTATGGACAACTTACATTTACTTACACGACTTCTAAGAGTCTCTTTAGATAGATGTGGCAATTGTCATTTGTTACTCCACGTCAGAATTACGGGAAAGGGCAAGTCTGAAGCCGTCAGGTAAATCTGGCTTCATTTGCCTGCTCCATGCCAGTGGATTTGATCAGCTGACACTCCCAGGAGGATGTGGGTATAAGTGCAGAACTGTTACAAATAGCAGCAGACGTAATTCTTCATAGAAAGAGGCACCAGGCCAGATTTACAGTTCTATTGTGGTAGGCTTAATTGGAATTAGAAGTTGAAACATTAAATAGAAAAATCTCTTTGCACAGCAGAAAACTTTAAACTGTGATTTCACTGCAGTTCCTTTGGTTCGCTGTCAAAGCCAAAAGCACTTTGTCATCATGGATAGGAAGAGGAAGACTGCAGGGATGAGCTCCATCTACAGCAACATGACATCATTCTTCTGGGAACCACTGTCAAAAGTGGCACTCTTCAGTGAACTGGAGAGAGGCACTAAACTGGGGGTGCTATTTCCAGAGTTTGTTCTGGCCCATCACCCACAGACTTCCATTAACAATAGTTGGCTGTCCATTCTGCAGCAGAGGTAAGTCTTGACCAGTTCCTCCTAGGAAACTCAGTAGTAACAAAGCCTATGTTAATATTTGGCAGCTTTGACATGCCAGCCACCTGCATGGCTCCTGGTTTACTGTAGAAACTTCAGGCATGGATATATTCTTGACAAAACCAGTAACGGGCCTATCAAAAGGATTAAAACAAAGCTATATGGTTTGAAATTTGGAACTCACTGTGCTATTATTACATTAAGCTGTATTTGAAGAGTGCTTAGAGAATGCTAGTTTAAGAGAATCAAAAAGAATATAAAATAATGCCATTATTGTTATAATCAATTTTTATCTGTGTTAACATTGTGGTTTAGTTAGCAAAAACAGTATTTCACACACACAGGAAAAAAAATACTAGGCACTTATGTAGAGTTTCTTTGTCATGTCTATGGAAGAAAAATGGAAAAAGGTGATGAAATTACCACTAGCTTACACGGCTGTGACATTGGAGCTAGGGATAAATTGCAATGTGTTTGGCTGTCTGAGGTAAGCACATTAGCTGCTGAATGTGTAAATTGCAAAAATAACTTAGAAGCCAAAAGTGAGAACAAATGAGCAAGCAAGTGATCTAATCTCTGTTGGAACCCATCACCCATATGATTTGCAGGGTCCCTTGGAAACAAAGAAGCAGATGAAGCAGGAGGAGCATTTGTCTTATCAGCAATGGAGAAAAATCAATAACAGATACAGTCTGAGTGTCAGCAAAACAAAGGAGCTTTCCAGTCCTCTCTGAAAAACTGACACATTGGAAGCAGGGAAAGCCTGGGGTATCATTGCAGCAAGAGATTCTCCGAGTTCTGTGCACTGCCCACATTGGATATTTAGCTATTGTCACATGTAGTTTCATGGTAGAATAAGCTTCACTACAATTCTTAGCCTTTTTGAGGTAATAGCCTCAAAAAAGAGTGTCTATTTTTGAGAGAAAGATATAAATGTAAAACAATGCCATTTGTGGAGCAAATCAGAGCTAGAAGACCCTGAGAAACTACAAAATCCCAAAGCAGCCTTATTTAGGACACACCACTGTACTTGCTCCCAGCAGAGCAGTCTCCAAGTGCTGCTGCAAGAGGAGCTGCAGAGTGGAATTAATCGGATTTCACAGGCTGCTCGAACTGCGGGCAGCCGGCACTGGGAGCGGCAGGAAACCCTGCTCATGGACATGGGGCTCCTGAGCAGCTCCAAGGAATCTCAGTGTGAGAACCACCTGTCAGAAAACCTCCAGGGAAAGAGGAAATAGGCGAGAACCACAAATAAACCTCTTTTTAAAAGATTTTGGACAGGAAAGATGTGTCAGTGTAAGCCAGGGAATCCTTCACGTGAGCTCAGTTCTTTGAAAGAACAGGATGTTGTTGGGTTTGTTGGTCCTGGACAGGCTGGAGGCACTTGTAACTGACCCCTTTGGTTTTAGGCAGGGGACAGCAATCACATATTTGAATCCCGTGCACAATGGTTTTCTTCTATGTTTGCTCTCTACAAACCTAGAAGAAAGTAACAGGCAGAGTGTAAAAGATAACATTTGTCACACAATTATCTTTCAGCAATGCCTGAAATCATTACAGTTTTCCATGTAATTGGAACCAGAGATGTGTGTGATAATTGATTAGGAAATTACTGTCTATTTGTTGCTTTGTTTTGTTTTGTTTTGCTTTGTTTTCCTTTTATGTGGAAGACTCACAGGTTTACAGCATATTTCCAGTTAATGTTGTCTCAAGACAAACAGGCTCAGCTTTCAAACCTGAGCATCCAAGAAGTAGTATAACCAAGAAAAGGCTGTTTGTATGAGAGAGATACCGAAGGAGATGGGCAGGTATGCTCAGGTAGGGAAAAGTGAAATAGAAGCTGAGATTAGTTACTGGAAGGCTCTCCAGGGATAAGAAAGCCCAAACACAGAGAGAGCTACATTTGCCTTAGCAAGGCTCAAGTGGTAGCAGGCTGAGAGATGGAGCTGTAACTAGTGGTGGGAACCAGAACAGACTCTTACAAGGCCTGAAATAAACGCCCTGTGCAGATTCAGAGGTTCATGAAAGGTACTAGTCATGAAGAGGTCAAACAAACCGCTCTCTTAAGAGAATGATGAAGAAAACTGGTTTACCATTTTAGAGAGTATATGGTGCTAGAATTATAATTTACTGGGCTTTCCCACACTGAACCTGCCATGTTTCAACCCAACCCTGAAATGGAGTAGGATCTTTAATCTGCTCTAGTCATAGTATTTATGTCTACAAAGTCCTTGTCAATCCTGTCTTGAAATCAGGGAGTGTCTTCACTGTTGTGCTTGTTTGTACTTTCACAGAACCTGGAAACTGTCGCTATCTATGGGGACATGATTGCTTTCAGTGTTGGGTATAAACAAGGGTAAGATTGCTGTAGGGTTTGGGTTTTTCTGCAGAATTTACAGTTTAATATTGTACACTACATTTGAACTCTGGAAAAAAACATCCTTCTATGCAGTGGCACCTTCTGGAAATATGATGGCATAAAACCCCACAACTCCTCCTCCTTCTGAGGGCTGGAAGAGTCATGGTTTTCAACACCTAATTTCTTTCAGCTCGGACCAAACTCGAGTTATTCCAGGTACACTGCAGCTGTTACAGACTACTGCTAGCTTGTGCCTGAAGAATGAAACCTCAGAGAAAAGGTGACTCTCAACTGTGGAGAAGAAGAGTAGGGGTTAAAATTTTCTCCACTCTTAACCAAGCTGAAAACAGTGCAGCTGTTGATAGATCTTTTTTCCCCCCTATGACTAGCTTTTTCTGTCAGAACTTGTCCCACTGTTTGTGTGTTCACACAATTTCAGGGAACAGCTACCTGTGATAAAGAAACACAGGCTTGATGCTTATTTTCTAATTAAACCGCTTTTATCTGGCCCAAAAGTTGCTTTCCACACCTTTTTGGCATGAAACTTTAATTACTATGTCAATCACAGGCAAAAAGCCAAGATATAAAGTAAACTGGATTCATATTCAGGTAGCTATGGCTAGGGCATGCTATCGCTTTCCAGCAAGAGGATAACAATTCTAAGCACCACATAGGAAAAAAGAACACCAAATAGGTCCAACAAAAAGCAAGTATCCCCTTGGATACATCCCTCCTCTTTGGTGCAGGTAAACTAGGTTACGCCTCCACTTACATGGATTGTGTTCTAGATTTTTTTTTCTCTACATGAGAAGATGGTTTCCAAAGCTTGACTGTCAGCTGTATGTCCCTGTAAGTGTGAAAGCCCTATGAAAAGAAGGTGTTGCAGTCACGCTGAAGGAAATGTGCCCACATTTGTTGCTAATTATGCCAGATTCTGAGGCTTTCACAGGGGTTGTTACTGAGGCCCCCAAAACACCTGCAAACATAAAAGAGCTCAAACATTTCCTAACAGAGCTTCCATTCCAAGTTCACTGACTGCAGGATGACTCATTAATGGTGTAAATCACCAAAAAGCACCTGAGCTGTAAGACTGCAGTTGACAAACTTTTTCTTTTCCTTTTCACTTTCAGTTGATGCCAGGTGCTTAGTGTTAGAGGTCACAGCCATATGAGATCATCTCTTGTTTCCTGCATGCATTTTTTGGTCCTTCATTACAAAGTAAGCAGTTGAAAAAACCTAAAAATGCTGCAAATCATGTACTGGTTATTCTGGAGAAGGTAATGAAAAACATGGTACAATGACTTTTACAGGTCAAGGAAAAGATGCACTGATAAAGTTATAAATCAAATCACAAGCAAATGTAAAATGGTGAAACTTTACTTGAACAGGTATTTCATATGTGTGTACTCAATATCTGAGAGGCAAACTGAAATGTGTTTTTATTACAGTTATGGGAAATGAAAGGTACTTTTTGAGAAAAGAAAAAACCCCCACAATGATGTGAGTGAAAACCCCCCACCATAAAGACAAGAAAAATGGGAGAAAAAAATGTGTAGGATACTCTGAGTTTTTTTTATTTACCTGATTGTTGTCACATCTTTAGTTCATGAGAGGACAAAAGGATTTTTGAGAAAGAAAACAATTTGAATATAATTTCGTAGTCACAAACTACCTTGCAGTTATGATTTTAAAAAAAAAAAGTCCAAACAGTATAGGCTCAATTACTTCCAGTGTTCTGTCAGGATACAACGAATCCTGGAGAAGAGTGTTGGAAGCTACTCTTCTTTGGAGCGTGCGATACGATTGTCCTTCTCTGGTGTGTATCAAAATCCCAAGCTGCTGGAGAGCAAATACCAAGACAAGACTGTCCAAAGCTAGCATTCAATAGAGATTTTTGGAAAATGAATAAAGAGAATTAGCAGAATGTCACATACTAAAGAAAGAAATTGAAATGAATGTGTTTAAACGGCTTCCTGAAAGTGTGAATTTTCAAAGCAGGCACCTTTCTTGGTACAATCTGATTTCACTGTCAGCACACTTCGAAGTGGCTTAAAATATATTGCCCTTTCCAGAAGGCTAAGAAGTCCTGGAGGATTATGAAAATCTGAACTCTACTTCTTCTGACCGAATGTTTGAGGAACAGGAGGTGGGCAAAAGTCAAAATCTGAGAAGTGACATTTATCTCTTGACACTCGTTTTGGGAATGGTTTGGGGAGCTAAATCCAATTCTTAACATCTTATCTCTCCATTTTAGGATTAGTTGAACCAACACATTTAAATTTGGAATGGAAATGTTCTTAGATGAATAACAATTCCCTATCCACATTGCTAGCTGGCCAGCATAAGCTAGAGCTATTTTTCAGTTAAAAATTCAGTCTGAAGAATAAGATCATCTAGAACAGAATCGCCCTGTAAGTCAGGAGTTGTGCCATGGACAGGGGAAAATTACTAAATCATATTGATAGAAATCAAAAGCAAATAAAAACTTAAATCCTGACAATGAGTTTTAATTTTTCCTGAGGAAAAAAAAACCTTTTTTTTTTTTTTTTTACAGAAGCAAACAATATCAATCCAAATTCAGATACTTCAGAAGCAAATTTCATTAATCTGGCCTATCTCTGAAGTTATCACATCTGAAAGTCTGAGAACATATTATGAATATTCTATATGAAAGAACTGGAGGAATTGCTTAGGGGATTTTATGGGTACATGAATATTTAGTCCATTAAAAACCAGTATGAGTTTCCTGTTAATTTTTATAGGACCACACAAGCTTCCAAGGAGCTTCCCTACATCCTTTTCCTGAGATTTTCTGAGCTAAAGCTCTACTGTAGATTGATTCCATGCACATCTGCCTGATGTGTGAATTTAACACACTTTTGTATCTCTGCTTTCATGATATAGGGAGTGAGCTTTGATAACCCTCGAGTAATTACTCCAGCTCTATCAAGCTGACTTCATCCCCAGTGTATCCCTGGGTTGTCTGTAACGTTGAGGGAAACCCACCTCAAACCTAGTTTGGCACAGGGAATTCTCTCCGGGTCTTTTGGCCTGAAACAAGAGAACCTGCGTGACACGCTCAGCAGGGAGAGCTTTCTTCTCTGTGCTGCCTGTGGTGCAGGTGGGCAGTGCAGCTGCCTGAGTCCCCTTTGGATGGTAACCGCAGTGCGTTACGGCATACTGGCCTGTACTGCTGCAAAGCTCTCTGTACTTGTCTTCCCTGTGTCATTTGGAAGCGATCACTTTTACCCCCTCGAGGGAAGATTATCTGATGCTATCCTCACAGAAAATATTCTCAGTGATCTCAGGAGAAAGCCATAAAAGGTTTTTTCTTTGTGCTGAATTTTATACCCTGTGTCCTCACAAATAGCTAATTTGAGAATTAGTATTCAAGAAGTAGGTGAGGTGAGACTAAAAGTAGGTGGTAGGATCCTAAATGGCAGCGGTAACGTTGACACGACATAGCGGCAGAAGCCACAGACTCGTTCTGTATGGCTACAGTCTGTGCATACAGTCACTTGGAGAGAATGCTTTTCCTTTTAAAGCTTCCATTAGGACAAAGAGAAGCTTTGGGAAAGAGGGAAAATCAAATCTTCATCCCCATATTACTTTATTCTGAGAATTTCCAAAGGACTTGCCCTTTTGATCCTGCCTGATTCATGTCTCAATTCCTTCAGAGACATTTGGTTGCTAAAATGACTTCTACAACACTTATCCATGATGTGCAAAGAAAGCATAAATGGCAAAAGGAAAGGGTAAAATTTCGGCTCTACTCCTTCCCTTGTGCTGGCGTGAGCTGTTAGACTCTGAAGTTCTTTGATGACATTCGTATTTGTACCAAGGATTGGCTTCTCACTTGTACATCTAAGGAGCATTTCTGAATTCTAACCACAACTTCTCCATTTCAACAAATGCTTATCCCCGTGGAATACCTGAACTGCAGAAGATGCAAGACTACTGCCTGCTTTGATTCTGACATTGCTCTGTTATCAGCTGCGAGTGTTTCTCTTTGAGTGTTTTGGTTCTTTTGCTTTTATAAGTGAAATGCGAGAAGTATTTCAGATTTTTTTTTTTCTGTTTTCAAATGTAAACTATTACTCAAAACTTTGAGAGAATTGTTGTCAAGCTGTAGCTAAGTTACACTCTAGAGCCTGATCCACAGCTGACATCTGTACAGGAATGAAACTCGCCCTGTCTTGTGCACCTGAAAACTTTTTTTGCTTCCTCTACCCTGGTTCTAGGCAAAGGATTCTTCTCCTGCTTCTCCTACCTATCTTCTGTGTGGCTTTGATTATATGGTATCCTTCTCTTCATTAGGTATTGCATCTACCAAGCATAACAGAATAGGATTTATGGTTTACTACATCTGTTATTAGAGTTTGTAGTTCTAGGACCAAAAGCACTACTATGATACAAATCACAATTACAATAATAACACCACGAGAGTCCATAAAGCACAAGTCATTGATTGTTCAAATGTAATAAAGACATGCCAATAAACATATAATCGAGCTTATTAAATATCTTCTATTCTTAGGCCATCAGAGACTGAAATCAAGCATGCTGCACCATGTGAAAATAATGTTCTAAAAACACAGCTTTTTCAGAGATTTTCTTAATCAGTCCCCTTATTGTCACCAAAAAATTCCACCGCCAGCACAATAATTGTCCCAGAACAACAGATTAGAACCTTTATTTGAGAATTAGGAGAGTGTGGGGATTACATGGGGAACTAAAGCATATATATTATAAAAATAATCCCTTTATGGAAGAACATTATAAAAGAACATTGCCAAAAATACATGGAATTTATTCAGCTTCTGTTATAAAAAGAAGTTAAACTAGGCATGAAAGCCCTATTAAAAAATTTACAAAGTCCTACTTTGAGTCCTATTATTAGCTATTAAATCCAGGCTAATAATTTACACGATTCCCATGTCATTTTATATCCAAGATGTTTATTTTTTGTTTCCTTTTCTAAGCTTCTGAGAAATTAAATTTTTTATTCATGTGATTGCTTCAGCAGTTTATGTAAGGACTACGGCCACTAATTTAAGAATCTGTTGTTTCCTTTTCCTTGCTGGCCCAGATTGCTCTATTCACTTAAGAGCAGAATAAAACTGGCCATCTATATGGCCGAGGAAATGCCATATACAGGAAAGGTTTGCCCACCTCCCCTGAAATAAGTGAAATGTTGTAGAGGATTAACTGGTGATACCATGGGACTACTAACAGGAAAATGTATGCAGGACAGAACAAATTCAATCATCTAGGTTAGATTCTCTGCATAATCCAAGTGGCATTTTTACAGTCAAAGACAAAAGAGAGAATAAGTGATAGCTCTGTGTTAGCTGTTACCTGAGCCAACATCCTTATGTGAGGCAGGCTCTTCTATCAAGCTTTCCTTCAGAGGAGGAGCCTTGTTCAGGGACCGCACAGTCTTCAGACTGTGAGGTGGTTGCTTATGATTTCAGTGCTCAATGTCAACATTTTTAATCGGCTTCTTTACCTGGTTAATGAATGTAAGTTTCATTTTTTGATACCTGATTCAAACAATTATTTATCTACCATTTGAATACATATAAAGTTAGGTTTGTTTGGTCATTTTATAAGCCACTTGATTTTGTTAGTCTGAACAGACCCATACTAAGAGAACAGACAGGGCGAGGCCACAGGTACAAGCAGTGGCAAGTGATCATCGTACAGGTAAAGCGTTAGCAAAATCCCCTGAGAAAGTTTTGGTCCATGCCAGCCCGTGTGCTCAAATACAATGCCTTGGTTGGGCTGGAAGTAACTTATCCAGTTGCTTAATAAAAAGTCATTCTGGCTATTAAGCTTGTCTAGTGACAGCAATGGTTCTTGATTCTTCTCTACGTGGTTGTTGTTAATAAGAAAACCAGGGATAGGACGTGGTTTTATCAGCTACTCCGAGATCTGGCAAACTCGTGTCAATGTCATAGCATTTAAGGCATTGCTTTCCACTTCTTTTTTGGTCACAGGCTGAGAGCAGCACTGCAAAAAATCTGTCTTGGCTGGCAAAGTCAGACTGTTTTCAAACAGAAAGCAGGAAATTGAGAGGTGAAAGGAACAACTGAATGGAGAAGGAAAAAAAAGAGAACTTAGAATTGATGTAAATTAGGAAAAATAATTTCAAAAAAATAGTAATCCTGATCAGAATGTCCAGGATAACACTGAGGATGTACCCAAGGTAGGGATGGCTGTTATAATCCTTTTGTTCGCTTTCATCTGATTTCTAGACTGGAGTGATGGAGGGTCACGATCTTTAGAGAGAACTGTTGTGATGCCAGGAGGCACTCAGGAAGAGACTGGCATGTAGCTGGCACAGTGGCACAGACCACCTCTTCCTCTGCATTCATTCTCTCCAAATCAGTCAAGTTGTGGGTTGTCAAAGGGTTAAAAGAATTGTCCAATCTCCTACATCACTTTGTTTACCATTAAAGTCTAAACTTTATAGACTTTCTGATACTGCCCAGTGTTTTCTGCTCCCTTCTTTCTCTTATTTACCAGTATTGGCCAGTATAAATCATCCCTAAAGCCATGAGCCACCAGATTAATTCAGTGTTGTAGGGACTCCAACAATTTTTGCATTTTCTGTTTTATTAAGGAGGTTTGTTTATCTGTAGTCACTGGTTTCAAAAAGGAGATGACTGTTCACTGCAGTAAGGGAATAAATCAGGAATGCATCATTGACTATCACAATACAGTCATTAACGTAGATTTTTATTGCAACATATTTTGCCTTGCTATTAGAGTCCTGTATATTTCTAGTGCAGAAAAAAAAATAATAATCCCCGCCAAAACTCTGAGTATTTTCAAGACCTAAGGCAAAGTCATTACAGAGTATATAGGTCATTTGGAATTGTATTTTTTTTTTCAAATAAGCATATGTTAATAGTTAATGGCCATTAAAACCCCACACTGTCTTTTTGCAGGCACTATGCTTTACATTATTTTCCATCAGTGAAAGCACAGAAGCCTGGCATGGAACCATTCTTCTTCAGATAATGGCAGAATTAATGTCAATACCCAGGGAAGCCACTGAAAAAGCAAGAAATTGAATATTGCCTTTTCTTAACTCATCCCACCCGTATGTGAGAGAAGTTACCAGTAACAGGAAGCCTCCAGTTACAAATAATATTTATTGTATCATTATGCTATATCACAGCTGCTAATAAAACCTAGGATAAAACTGTAAGGTAAAGTCTACCTCCTGAAATGCTTCATGATCTGAATGAAAACCTGCTTCATAAACACAAGCTGGAAGTGGCAGAAAGGTGTAAGTTGCCTGCTGGAATACTGCTGATTTGGTGGAAAATTGCTTCATAAAATGATCTAAAATGAATATATTCAGAGCAATCTAAGATGCAAATGTAATGCATTGCTCCAGGAAGTTTCTACTTGTTTTTCAGCGTGCCAGTTCACTGAACTGTACTGAGTTGGAGCCCGAAAATGGACAGATCTGTTTTAACTCCAAGCAGATCTCAATGGCTGCAACTGGCAAGAAGATGATTCTCAGCAGTTGGAGGTGATGTCCTCCTCCTATGCTTCAGCAAAGCAGAAAGGATTTGGAAAGCAAAAGTCGCCCTCACTCTGTGTATCAGACACATAAATGGAAGTAATGGGGAAAGTTTTAACCTAGAAGAAGTGCTAAAAAGCATGACTTGCAATAAAACTTAACTGGTTAATGCTGAGAAAAAAAAAATAAACAGAGAAGCTGTGACTTTAAAGCACAGAATACCACTGATCTTCCACTGAAAAAAAAACAACAACAAAAAAAGATGAAACTCAGACATTTTCTCATGAACAGAACAATACTGAACAGTGACATTATGCTTTCGTTTGGAAATAGATTGTGATACCTTCACCTATTTTCAACAGTACTTACGAAGCCAGTGGAAACAGTAATTGAACATAGTACCAGTTAATGTATGTAAAGACATCATAATGTATCTCATAAAACACACATCCTAGTGAAAATATATCACTTTCAACAGCTGCTGTGTATGACTCCAATTACATTGGAACTACAACCTCATTTCAATGACACCATTAGGACATCACTATCAGTGTTGCTTAAAAATCTCTATTTGGAATATTAATAAATCTCAATCTTTTCATTTTACAGCAGCTTGTAACCAAGTAACAGCCTGTTAGGTCAGTTTTGTTCACAGTACAAGTCAGAAAGTAACAAAGGAATGGATTTAAAATTATGAAGGTGAAAATCATCCAAAAAGATGGAATCATTAGAAATCATTAGAATATACAATACTTGAAGTTCAACATTGAGCTTAAGCAGGGATAATTTATAATTAAAAGGTTTGGTTTTTTTTATCTTTAAAAGACTGATCTAACATTCTGTAGAGAGGCAAAATTTTAAGATTATTTAGGAAATATTTCATGTGAAGATCACATTTTATATCATTTGCTAAATGTTTTTATATTTGCTCTCTAAGTTCTTGAGAGCATTCTAGTTCTCAGATTCCACACCCCCCCCCCAAAAAAAAAAAGGTTTCTGAGCTTCATCACTTTTGCTGGTCCGAAAAATATGGCAAATTGCTTAATAATGTCCATGCTCAAAATTCATTAGCTGATTTTCCTATTATTTTCTAAATCCTGTTTGAAAAGATGGAAAACCCACTGCAGGCTTTCATGCACATGGAAATGTACCAACTCCCTGTCCTGTCTGGGCTTTGTGTTGTAGCTGGCTAATACCCTGGAACTGAATAAAAGAGATGTTTAAAGAAGGTGCAACACAAGAGTGAAGTCTTGCAATGAGACTGGGGGAAAAAAATGGGAGAGAGGTCCAGTTACATCACCTGGAAGACTTTGCCTGTTATTTTACACTTTGTTTCAGGGCATGATGACTTCACTGGACCTTCAGTTTCTGATTGTGCATTCCCGATGGCAACAGTAACTTAATTGTGCATGCTGGAAACAACATCTGTCCCGAACACTTCCTTCTGATCTATGTCTTCATAGGTACAGCAGGTATTAGAGATGGTGTTTCACCTTCAACTTCATAACACGATTCTAAATTCCATTTAAAAAAACTTCTGCTAACTTGAGAGAAAGGAATACGATCTCCTTTTACATATCACTTTTTCTGAACATTATTTTTTCTTGAAAACATTCATGCAAGCATAATTTTACAGTAAGTATATGAAATACTGTTTGCTCTACAAGGGTGGGGGAACTTCTCCCACAGAGACAATTAAATGAGCCAGACAAGGCTCTGGCTGTCATGTACAACATACAAACTCTCACATTTAATTGGTGCGAATGTGACAAGAGAAAAGTGAACATAAGGTCTCTAGACAGCCACTAAGTCTGGCTTGTGTCTTTCTCCCTCAGTCAAAGACAGAAACTGGCTATTTTTGTATCTTGGGTTCAGGTACAAATTTTTGTGTGTGTCGGGGCAGGAAAGAATGCTTTTAACTGGACAAAATCACAGTAAGCTTGCTTATATTCCTCTAGTGCCTAAAATATTCCCCCAACCCAATATCCTTCTGAATGGATCAAAACTGCTGTGATTTTTGAAGTCCCTTCTTGTTTATTAATTCTAGGTCAGACAAGTCAGAAATCTATCATTCCACAGACATTTCATTATTCTTTTTTTCTTATGTGTTAGGAACTGTACATCTCTACGATAATACAGAGTCTCTAAAGGAGGGTGACACACACAGAGTAGAAGGGGAAACAAAGGCACATACCCAAAGAACAACTTGCCCAAGGTCAAAGAGTGTTATTATTGATGGAGGAAGAAATAAAGGCCTGAGTTCCAGGCCAGACCAGAGTCCTTGAAGTTTAGTAATGTAGGAATAAAAGCAAAACATTTTCCATTCTTCACCTTGAACCTGCTCTCCTAGGTTCAGATTATAGTGTCATTCTATTCAAATTTCTCATTTCTTCCCATGGGGTGAAGTGGCAATGAAAGGAAATGGAGGAAATGGAAAAAGGGACTTAGTCTGGTAATAAGAGGGAGATCAGAAAAGTTCCCGTTCAGGATGATGCAGGTAATGGTGCAAGATACCCTGTATATAAATTTTGCTAGCAAAATGACCTTTGAATGCACCTAGATTTCTAATAGCTGTATTTTAAAAATTTCAAAGCAAATAAAGGTCAATAAGTTATAAGGAACAGAAGCAATTTCTGTTAATTTTCTATTACCTAGATATGCAACCTTCCTTTAAAGTGTTTCTGACAATCCTTTCTGTGAGCTGAACAGTACATTTGAAAAATGAACCTTGAACATACATGGTACTTTTCATAATATTCTTTTATTCTACATAAACTCCTAATTCATGTGATGAATGGGAATTTTTGTAGTGGTAAAAATCATTCTGTGAGGCAATAGCTGTGAATACACACTAATATTTTCCCGTTCGATATTCAGATCTGCACCAACCAATCCATACACTGCAAAAACTAGAAAGCAGAACTTAGTTCAAACCACTAATGAAGCAAACAGAAACAATGCTTTTCAGAAATCTTTGACTTCACTCTTTCATCACCGAAAAGAATTTCAAGCTAAATACTAGTCATGTATTGTAGTAAGGACACCTGAATCTATTTCTTCTCCACTGTCCAGTTAGCCTAGAGGTCACTTGACACTCTAACTCCTGTAGCCTTGCAGTCCTACTTGGGTTGCTCAGCTCCTGGATAACCATGCAGTAACAGATGGAAAAATTGCTTCTCACTAAGGATGGACCAAAACCTTTCGTCCTTGTATTCTCCTTAGAACGATGGATATTCTTGTGAATTAGGTAGATGCTCTTAACTTTGATAACCTTCTCAGATGTAATGTAGCAACTTTCATTCTCCTGCCAGAGAATGGAGAGCATTAAGAAGAGGGGTCGCTTTAAAATGATTTTATGATATATTCACCATCATTTCTGGGTGCTAAGGAACTCAGCTATCATGGAATACTGACACATACTTCAAATTTGGTTATCCTTGGAAATGGCAAAAAAAACCACTGGAATTTTTACTCACACACTCTCATGCCTTTAAATGAACACCCTCTTATCACATCTGCAGTCTCCTGAAAGAGTGAAACTGCCAGTTAAAAAGAAACACAGGATGTTCAGTATCAGTGACAAACAAAAAACAAACACAAACTTTCCGAACTTTCTCAGCAGGAGGCTGTGTGAAACTAGACATTTGTCCTAAGTTTCCTAGAATAGAATAAAAAAAAAGTAGAGGAAGAAAATGAGGTAAAAAGTAGAGCAAGCAAGCAAACTAACAAGCAGTGCATCAATTCAGTGCTATCAGAGAGCCTGAGAGATAGAAAGAAATAGGTTTTACAGCATTTCACTGCTTTTTCTTCCACACTGAGTTTCTATCTTGACTATGGGTCAGATTTAGTTACTTTTCTTTACTATCTTTATACTGGTTATTAGAAAACTTTGCTAAATAAGAAAACCAAACCAAACAACAACAACAACAAAGTCAGAGCAATATAAAGTATGGAGAGATGAAAAAAGCTAATGGATGGCTTTGCTTTGACATTCTGCTAAGCTCAACCTCTACTAAAGCTGCAAGCTTTGCTTTAAAAGCAGTGAAGAAAGATTTGCAGTCCAAGAAATGAAATTGTAACAAGGGTATCTCATAGCTGAGACACCGTTTCAGCCAGATAATATTAGTACAGTGCAAAAAGAAAGCAAAAGCATGCCAAGAAAAAAGATTTTTTAGTTGTGTTCCATCATTCTATGCTCCATCAAAAGTTAAGACTGGCATTCACTTGCATAGTTATATTTTAGAAAGCTGTATTTTCTTCAAGAGAATCAATCTCTAAAAAGAAAATCTACTTAGAAGCAACAGATATAGTCTTTATTGCAGTTGTTTTATTTGGTCACTGTGTAGTATCAGCTTTTCAAAAAGGACTCTGTGTTGGATGAAAATGAAGCTCTGCAGGATAGCAGGTCATTAAACTGGTCTCTCCTAAGGTGCTGAACATCCTGTACCATTACCACACTATTTCCAGTGTCTGTGACTGTTCAGAGTTTTGTAAGGTGGATCTCACTGAGCCGTGAATTTCTTATTCAGTGGGACTCGGACACAGTTATGGAGGATGGTTTTGAAGACAGATTAAGTCTCAGAATTTAGGATTGTCAAAAGCCTGAAGAACCAGGTACTTGGGATGTCAAGTGCGATGTGGATTCCAGCAGAAAATGTAAATGTCAGACTATTTCTTACCTCCCAAACACGCTCTGTTGCTTTGAATGTCTCGGGTCATGACAGAGCAGTATTCAGAGCACCTCAGAAACATCTAGTCTCATTTAATATACAGCTGTAGCAGTAAAGAATTAGAATAAAATGAACATTTCTTCTGCAATGTCAATGATTTCTGTGCAAATGTAAGACACCCAGAACAAAAATATCAATTTTTTACTCCAATGATATGAGTATGAACAGTTGGGTATGTGTCAAGCTGTATGAGCCTTCAACTGCTGTTTTTGCTGGCCCATAGATCTGTAGGTGCCCTATGGAGACAGGAGGAAGCTAATTAGAAATCTTGGTAATTTCTTGATTTACCTACAGAGTTTTCACTTATGTCTTAAGAATCTAGGCCTGTTTCAGAACCTGTTCTGAAATGGAGTTCACATTTTTCATGAAGAATATCCACAATCTGAGACTTCAAAATACCACAAATTCAGACTAGCTTTCTACAATACCTACTTTTTTTTTTTTTTTTTTGGAAAATCCAGTTAAGAACTAGTTCAAAGGCTCTTATTTATAATTGATTTTGTTACAATCAAAATTTCCTTTCAGATTATGCAAACCACATGAATTTCCTCTCATGTTCTATTTTGGTAAGTAAAAAATATGTGCAACCATTAGACAAATGAGAACACTTCCAAAGAGGCAGAAATACAAATATAGAGGCATTAACAGCAGAAAACATAATGTATAATAAATAGAGCATGTTAGTATTTAATGAGTCAAGTTTTGCTATGAATTAGTGACTAAGCGTATTACCAAGTAAAATGGGTATTTCTTCTGCAACACAAATACTTTATGTGCAAATGAAAGACACCAAATACAAGAAATCTAATCTTTATTCAAATCAAGTTGAAGTCTGGTCTTATTCTTCAGTCCAAATATTTTACCAGAGCTATCAATTTTCAGCCTTTGAGGTTTATTGTTCCTACCGTTGACAAATAATTGCTACTAAACATAAGATGTATGTTCAGGATGGAAAGGGACCGTGTCTTTATTTTCAGGATCGCACAGCTCCTTCTCAAAAAGGACTTTTAAAGGCTTTATGAAAACAATTCTTCATAAAGTGAGAGTGTGAGCATATTCTTACTATTTGGGTAGTGTTTACGGGGACTGGGAAGTAGAAAAAGCAAGACATTAGGAAATATCCATATTGCATAGCTAAGAAAGAGAGTTAAGTAGTGAGGCCATATCTGGAGTATTGTGTCCAGTTCTGGAGACTTTCCAAACCCCCCCAGCTCATCTGACCCATTCTAGACACCGGCCTTTGGGTAAAACAATTTCTCCCTAGAAATGTCTGCTTTCCTCTCCAACTACAAACTGAGGCTGAATAAAGAGTTCAGATGTGGTCATATACTTTGAAGTAGTATAGATAGAAGAAAGCACTCAAAGTTTAGGATGTGATGAAAGAAGGAGTTTTGGGAATGAGAAGAGGGAATGTAGAAACATGTCAAGAGCAAAAGGAGAGAGGCAAGAGTTATTTTAGCTACAATACAGCAGATAACATGGAATAAACCTGTGGGAGCAGCATGCCAGTCACTGTGTCTTGCTGCCAGCAGCTGTACTGCTCTTGGGAACAAACTACAGCCTCTGCAGAGTGCTGCTGTAGGTACCACAACTCCTTCAAGAATCTCTAGTGTGACAATTCACAGAGGGGCACGGAGAGGTTTCACAATGGGAACCAGTGAGCATTTGACCCTGGTGACAAAGTCGAGTTGCTGCAGTAAGTCGGCTGCCACGATCTCACGAGTGTGCTGCTGCTGCTTACACTGTTGAGCTGACAGCAGGTGTTCAGCAAGAGGCAGAATCTTCTACCTGGCTCAGCGATACTTTTCTTGGAGAAGAAAGTCTCGAAGAGAAACTGCAGAGGTAGCATGGCTGGCTATTTCTACTCCTCAGTAGAAATACGGGGCCTGTGTTCAGTGACAGTTATCTGTATCAGTGAAAAATCTGGCCAGGTATGAGCAGGTGCTAACAATCCCTATGAAAATCATCCCAAGGTGGAAAGCCTCTACATCAGAACTGTATGGCAGAGAACTCAGGAAGAACATGAAAGCCACCAAAAAGTATGTACTTTCTAACTTCTAGAAAGGTCCAAGCCGTCAAACATCTCCTGGATGCAACACAGTGTGCAGCATCAAGGAGCCATCTGGTTTGTACCTCACACGTGCAGCTAGTTTCTGGCACTCACTTTTGGACCAAGTAAAGAAAGGTCTGGAACAAGATCCTTGCCAAGTAAAAATTGAGCTGTTACTTTCTTGGAGGTTCAATCCACTTGCAACGTGAGCACAATCCATCTTTCTGCTAGTATTAGTTAAGCAAGTCCTAGCTGTACCACAAGACCCTGAGCCTGTATTAGAATGGATTTATCAACAGGGGTTTGTTACAGGGTTGTAGCAGCAGGTGAAAAAATATCCTGTGATGCCATTCAGCTGACTACTCAATCACAAAAAAACCCAAAACCAACATGTTTTCAGAAATAGCACATCAGAAAAAGTCAGCTGGAAGAAAAATTCTTCTGGGAAATGCACCACAAGACATCCTTGTCAAAAAAATGTTTAGAGGAGAAAGAAATGCAAAGCAAAAATATTTTTTTACATCAAACTAAGCACAATAGCCATATTGAAAAATAATTTAGGTTAATAGCCCTAAGAATGCATATTCATATTAAACTCAAAAGCTGGGCAAACTAATGAGCTATTGAGTAATATTATGCATCAAAACTTGACCTGTTACAATTGACCAGCTGATGTGAGTTACACATCCAGCCACATCAGCTTCATTTTAATGTTTTATTTTTAATCTGTCAAGAGCATATTTCTCACTTGAACTTTGTTTTCTGGAAACACTGTTTTCCCAATAAAGTACTGATGGCTATGTTTGATGGAATACAGACATGTCAATAATTTTACAGTAAGTTACACATTTCATCCAGGACAAGTCCTGAATAAACTAGAAATTCCCTTTGTAGTTCCAGCCGGGTGAAGTTCTTCAACATCTAACACACAAAAGATCTGCCCTAACAACCATAAAGCGTGCTTCTCAGGTGGAGAGAAAAGGTTATGGGTATGAGAATGAAATAAAGTGCAGAAATCTTTGTAATTTACATTTATGATATGACCACCTCCAGTACAGATCAAAATCAGAACCCTTACTAACAGTTACTTTCATAAAGCAGCTTGTGGTATCAGGAAAATGTCTTCTCCTCTGATCCCTACCTATTGAAAGAACATGCAGAATACACAGAGCTCAGGATTCGGTGTCAATTAGAGAGCAACTCTCTGCAGTTTATCCCTGTAGTAGATGTCAGGTAATGAAAGGTTACCAGCTGGCTTTGGAAAAAAAGGGAATAATATGCTAATGGAGGAATGTGTCTGGTGTTTAGTCTTATTCTATATTTAATGAGATTATTGTAATGTGGTTCCTATCTCAGGCTTATAAGAGTACAGAATACCTGAGGAATATCTTCCCAGAAGCTTTTCTTTCCATGGAGGAGGAAATGCTGACACTCCATAAAACACCATGAACCCTCTGGAACAGTAACCCATCTGCCTTGGAGTTTCAGCGTCATCCTGACAAAAGTCTTTAGAATTTGATATTCTGCAGTGTTGTGATACCACCTTTACAGTGTACTGGAAAAACACCACCCTGAAATGAGAGAGAAGGAACCCAAGTAACAAAACTTGGAACCTTTCTAGCTTCAAACGAATGGTTAAAGATGTGAAACATGCCTTGTTTGTTTGTTTGTTTCTTAAATCTGTAGAAATTAGAGATGACCTCTCTAAATCACACAATTTTTACTTAATTCCTTCTGGGATCTGTTGTCTGACTTCAGTTGTCTCACGATCGCTCATGCTGTTGTGCTGTGCATGTGGCCATGAGTCAAATTACACACGGCAATTAGTCAAAGGCTAACAGCTGAAGCACATTAGATCAACATGCCTGCAATTCAACTACTACTACTTGTCAATTAAATCTTACTCAGAACAGCCACAAGCGGATGATCTTGCATTTTTAAAGCTGCAAAACCGAAAGGCTCAGCTTGCTCTTGGTCCCTTTACTGAGATCATTATCTTATCTAATGGCCTGAAATTGCTTTTCATATAGTCAGCCTGGTTCAAGCAGTTATAAAATTCTAACTCTGCTAACACTGCACAAAATTGATAAAGGCTGGCCCATAAAGAAGCAAATTTCAATTAAGTTCTAAGAGTGAATCCAATGTGTTGAGAAGTTTGAAGGCCACTATGGGAAGGTATGCACTATCTTTCAAGAACAAAACCTAGTCAGTAATCTGCTTTCAAATGATAATGTAATGAACAAGAAAGGAAAATAGCTCTTATGTTAGATAATAAATAAAATACCCTAACACCTACCCTAATAATCAATAACTCCTAAAGGACATTGCCTGAAATTCTGAATATCCCCCCTTACCTAAATAAACCACTTTTCTTACTATAAATTGCTTATCTGTACAGTTGCATAAAGTTTGTTTTGCAGTAATTACTTTCTTTGTGAACCACAATTTATTACAACTGATTTTAGTAATAGAAGCTGCTGTATGAAGGCAAACAAGAATTGCTTATGTCCAAGCATAAAATATTGCTCTATTTGAACACAAAATTGGGATAAAGCATCATGCAACCTCGTTGCGTGTTACATGTCACCTGTCCATGTATAGAAAATTATCAAAACAATAATGTAACCTTCAGTCTTCTTTTTCTGAAGTTCCAGAAAGAGTAAGAAGTTGTAAGCAGACCCCTTGCTTCCTAAAGAAGTTTATACATATCACATTTACAAAATAAAAAGTCAGCAAAAGCACCTACTGCCAGCAGTGTGCCAACACTTTACAGTTGGGACAATTGCCAAGTAGATACTTTTCATAACTGGAAGGTAGATTGAAATGGTTGCTCTGTGAAATTAGTCATAAAAGTAAATGATTAAAATTACATGTAGCCTCAAAACGTAGTGAGAGAAGGTAGCTGCAGTCATTAAAGCACATTATAGGATACTTTGTATTATCTTTTTTTCTCAGTAGTGTGTTAAAATTTTTTAGCAATAATGTTTTTAATGGAAAACATTACAACAATTTATTTTTTGTCTGCTTTCCATGTAATAGGTTGGGATATTGTTTTTTTCAGGATTTCTTGTTCAAGTGCTTGAAAATGAAGTTTCATCTAAGAACAGAAATATGTTGATTTTGATTGTACGTGGATAAGTTCTGAAAGAGCTGCAACGTAGTTATGTCATATCCAATGAACTGGTATGTCCAGCTGGATTGGAATTTCTGTGATGCAAATCAGTCAGTAGTTTTCAGGAGTCCTCACTTCTTTTTTGAATCACAGTTTTGACACATTATGGGAGGCAAAGTGGAACTACAATGACCATCAGCTACCTTTAAAAAAACAACAAAAACCTAAGCAACTGATTTTACTTTAGCAATTTGTGTGGGTTTGCTTGCTTGTCTTCAATAAGTTGCAAAGTTTTGCAAGAAAAAGAAATCAGGAGGTATTCAATATATTTTCACTCTTAAAACAAATTAACTGATCAGGATTTGGAGTTGGCATTGTAAGTGTGTACGGTTCAGTTCATGAAGGACAGCTAACACAGTCAGCTTTCTTTGCTGATCTTACAACAGGAGATTTGCCCAACATTTTGAAATATTGTTGAATTCACCTGTCTAATTGCTTGATCAGTCTTCTACAGTTTTCTTGCGGTAATGCAAGTTTCTATAGAAGAGAGAATCCCAGTGTGTTACATTTTATTGGTGATCTATAATAAATACCTCCTTTTATAGCACAGGCATCTAAAATACACCTAAAACACACTAACATAACTTTTTTTAAATGTCCTGTCTTTGCTGAAATCAATGAAAGATATTCATTTGCTCCACCTCTAGTTCCAGCCTGATAACTTAGAGCAACTAGTTCCTAACAGCTACAGCTTCCAACCTGTAAAAGCAAATGTTAGTATTTCTCCTCAAACCCTCCTAATTTACTATTCAATAACAGCATAACTTTTTATTTGAACCAGAAACGCTGTTTCTTTCCCAGATAGGAAATGCAGCTATTTACATTTGAATCTAGTGAATGAAAAGAATTTCCTGGTACTAGATTGCAATACAATAGCATTGCTCAAAATCAGAGCTTCTCCCGGGCTGTAGTATCGCTGCGTACTTCTGTGTGTAAGCAGTTCTGACTTGTTTCCCTTTTGAAATGCAACCCTTGAAAGCTACAGCTGCAACTATGAAAATGCATGAGGAGTTTAGAGTCTTTGTGAGATTTCATTCATCTCCCTTTGACAAGACTGCAAGTTGTTTGTGAAAGATCTCCATCAGATGCTTATGTTTATGCTATGCACTCCCATGGTAAAAGGTTTCTCGTTATTTCAAGGTTTTGGTTTTGCTTTCCTATTACAGTCATCTTGAAGTTTCAGTAGAAGGAAAAGGTTCCTGTGAATATTCTCCACACTGAAACTGGAAATACAAAGTACGGATTTCAGAGAAGTTTGCCTTTTCCCCTAGAGTGGGACGTTAGGTCAATTCCAGACAGTGAATTAAGAGCTGCAGTGGTAGAAGTGAGATCCTGTTGACATGAAAAGGAGGGTCACTCCCTGAAGCGTCCCCCCACGGTCTCACAGTGAGGGAGGGAAAAGAACAGAAATTGCAGTTCCTATACGAAGCATGAGGTGAACATGCACTGTTCTACCCTGCAGTAGGGGGTACAGTCTAGAGATGCCAGCAGCCTGCAGTCTCTGGAAGACTTAGGAAAGTGGTACAAGCTAAAAAATATTTTCATGCTTGCTTCCTCCTACCTAAAACTCTTGACAATCCTGCTGCCTGAGCCATGTGCTGATCTCCAAGGTCTAGCACAGAAGACTACAAGTGACACTGGCTGAGCATAACAAAACACAGAAGACCAGTAAACCAAAGCGATCACAGACAGTAGGTAATCATGAAACCAGTAAGCAATTTGGTAATTCTGGGAAAACAGTCAGACAATCTTCCAGAATAAAAGCCAACATTTCAATAAATATGTATCTGTATAAAAGTAGGCAGTGTGTCAGATCAAACTGATCGAGCTTATAGCATCATGTTAATCACCTTCATTGTACAGGAAGATTATTGATTGGCATCACCAAGTAGAAAAATAGTAGAGGCAATTGAAAAAATCAACCAGGAATCAAAAAAATGTAGACACAATGATGACCTTTGATGAAGTCAGGAAGAATAGGAATATAATCCCGCACTAAAAGAGCTGCAAAGAAACCAGTTAAGTCCTTTTTCAGCCTTGCTCATCTTTGTGTTCTTAGACATAGCTCTCATTTCTTTGTTCCTCCTCTGTAACCCAGAACCAAGAGCTTCTATAGTTGCCCATAAACTGTGCCCATATTTAATGGATAAGCTGAGGAAGTTATTCTGCTTGGAGAGATGCAATAGAGTTCCCTGGCAGGTTAGTCTCGCCTCTTGAAAAGAATATGGGCTTTGCTTCCTTATTCAAGAAATATTAGAAATGCAAATCCATTCTCCAGGAACACTTAATTTTGCTTGTGAATATGTTGTCAACTCATCACCAACAGATGTTTTGTTTTCTTTCTGCATCCTACAACTGTTTCTTCTAGTAGAGATCTTGGCCTTGTCACATTAAAGTATGACAGGCTAGGAGCCATCCAGATGATATTAAGGCTGTGGAAGCTTTAATTTCTTTTGAGTACACTGTGAAAATCGCATGAAATCTCCTATCTGAGCCAGCTGTGAAGCTTCCAGAAGTTTCTTCTACAGTAAGTGCTGGGTTAAGATTAAACTAGGCAAAATGCCTGAAGAGATACTGAATAGGTTTGATACAAATTGCACTGTCCTGCTGGTTTGAAAGTACACATTACTAGAATCATTAACTATAATCATCCTCAATTACAAGCACTGTAAGCACACGTATAGCATACAAATAAATGAAGCCATTGTTTGCATGCAGTGCCCATAATTCACAAAGACATGGCTACCTCATCCACAGTTTGACACAAAGCTGCAATCTCCAACAGAATATTCTGAATTATTTTTAACTTCTGAAATTGATGCATCTTTTGTGCCTCTTTTTCTCCTAATTCCTACTAAGATAGTCAGTCTTGTTATGTCTCATTATCCCAGTTCATATAAAAAATGCATTTTCAGTTTGTAGAGCACTCAGGGTGTTCTTTATGAATTGCTGTAAGCAGCTAGCAGGGCTCCCCACTCCAAAGGTTTTCGCTGAGAGAATCTTTCATTAACTAACATCGTTGACATGTTTCCACAGTCAAAACAGCAACTGGAAAAGGTACAGACCATGATAACAACAAAATGAAAGATCTTATTAATAGACTTGTCATCCTTTTTGGGTCACCTCCCAGAGCATTACAGTCTTCTTGCCAGTACTGCATGTGTGCAATGCTTGCAGCGTGTACAGCTCATGTCCAGATGAAGCACAGAGTTGGAGCAGGTTTTAATAATGTATATCTATTGTATGGTGCCAGGAAGTAATATTATACTGGGTGTTATTACAGTAATCTTTAAATTGTCTCCTACTACTTTCTTTAATGAAATGGCAGATTCGAGAAAACAATTTGTTATTGTAATGGGAGGTTTAAAAACCCTCCTGGTTTCACTGGGGTATGTAAATATATCTTTTATACTTTCGTATAATATACATTACTGCATATAGGGCTGATAACACTACCTATTATTAGCACTGCCAGGTATTTTATAATAGAAGGGCTTATTTTAAGCTGCTCATAGCTTTAGGAATTTTACATATTTGGGTTAACGTTTCTTCTACTTTGTCTGCCACAAGATCAGAGCATTCCTCCCTGTTTGGTGAAAATTTTCCTTAAATGCTTTAGTTGTTTCAAGAGTAGGATTAGCAACATTAATTCAGTCTTCTGTGTATCTTAAAGCACAGGTCCTTTCACACGCCCTCATGACTTTTCAAAAACCAGATATGAAGGTGGTTTGGGGTCAGGTGTGTACACACTTTGTTACCTGTACAGAAAATCACTGAAGTTAGCCAATGTATAAGGTTTTTCAAATTGCAATTTGAACCGAGCTGGAGACAATCGAAGATTTCAGCAGGTATCACACTCTGAGACACCTACACTGACCATGCCAAGTGATTACATTTTCACAAAACTGAGGAGTTCCCCAAGTCCATCTGAACTCTGCATTTGACTATGAGGATGCTCCAGCAGCAACTTACAGCCGAATAGATTCCTGAGTCTCATGGCACATTTGGGAACACTCTGGGTTATCCTGTTTGCCTTTAAAAGGAAGTTATGACAACAAGCTGAAACTAGCTCAGCACAATTTGATACAGTTGGGAGCCTTTTCAATAACTACTTCAACAAGCTTTGGGAACATATTAAAAGACCTTTGACCATCACCATAGCTGTTTCTGAATTTAGCACGGAGTTACTGTAAACGGGAAATTTAAGCTCCACATTCTTTTTAGCTTTACATCATCACTGAACAGATTTCAACATGATAATCATGTTATTTATTACTTGGTCAGAATTAGGATTACTTTGGCACCACAGAAGGGATAGTTAAGGATATGAGATGCAGTTACAAATTACTTCCAGGGACTTTTTGCAAGTTCATAAACTTTACACCGAGTCAGGAATACATCATTTGATACTGAGTTGTGAGTGTGAGGATAGTATATGGGAGGATTTATTTTTGGAAAAAAACCCAAAACACTGGAGTTGCTGTTGTTCTTGACTTTTCTAGCTAGTTCCTGAACCATTTCTGACTTCACTCTAAACCTGGTAGTTCAGGGTATTCCCAAGGTCAACAGTAAGCTTGCCTCAGAGCTAAGTTCTTGATCGTTATTCATAGACAAGTTTAGCTAGATGAAAAATATCAGATTTTCCCTTAAAGTGTGTAAATTCTCCTTTAGCTTAACTTTGGTAGCTCATGTTATCTTGCAAATAATATATTAATTCCTCTGGAAATTAAAGAAGAAGACAGAAAGACTGTCCGTACTACAACATCTGTCGAGGTCAAACCTTTCAGCTACTCCTGAAATAGATCTCTTATTGTCATAATCTGGTTAGATCAGCTCTGCAGTTCTGTTAAGGAAGAGCTTTTGAAATTTAAGGTCTCCATTAAAATTGGACAAAAAGGTGAAACTAAATTATCCTAATATTTTCAAAGGTATTGCTCTAATTAAGGGACACTGCAGAACCTAACATTAAGGTTCAAAAGAACAACAACAAAATCCAACAAATATCAGTGTAACAAAGATACTAACACGTTAGCAAAAAATACCTAGAATAACCTCGGCCTGTTCCTGTATTACATGAGTAGCTGTGTGGAGTGAACTCTCAACTCTTAGTTGTTACTTCCCCTAAAACTCACAACCAAGAGTGGTGGTGCCACTCCCCTACCTACCCAAAAAAAGTATTATTTTGCATTCATATAGAATATGTAGTGAGTGTTTTGAAGGCCTTGAGAATCTGACATGCCCCCAACTGAAGTCTTACTTTGAGCAATATTGGATCAGTGTGGATTCACAACTGAAGATTATATTTGTCTTTTAATTAACTGTTTCATGTGGTATAGGGGAAATGGTTTGTTTTACTAGGTCCTGCATTACAAGATATGTAATAAGCTTCTTTAAGTTCAACTGACAGGTAAAACTTCTCTCACGACACAGTTGGGAGTAGTGTACAAAAAAAAGGAATACCATTTTCTTCAAATATTTGCCAAGGACACAGAAAAGGACTCCTGTCAAGCTTGCATGCTTTTTTATTAATGGCTATCATGCTTCTACCAGGCATTTCTGGATGTAAATACTTTCTGTCACATAGCTGAAAAAAATGCCTGGCTGTAGCTTTACTGAAAGGGATGCCCTCTTCTTGATGGATCTCCAGGCACCAACGGCTGCAGGTAAGGGCAAGGAGACACAGTCACATGCAGAGGGGACTGGGTGACGTAGGTAATACAAGGGGCTTAGTGAACAAACTAAAAACCCAAATATATAGCTGTGGAAACAAATATATAGAGAGATATACATAGATATATATATGAAACAGGTACTGGACCATAGAGATCATGATATCCTTGTGAATCAAGATCTGTAATTGTGAATAAATAGGTTGTAAAAGGCTCTATATGTCTAAATATTTTTCTGAAACGCTGTCCTGTAAACTTCCTGAGTTTGCAAAACTGAACTGGAAATATTGCATGCAAAGGGCTTCCCCCAATTTTCTACTGTTTCCTACTTTCAAAAGCAATGAAAATGTTATGAGTACATGAGTTCTCTTGCTCTGGGATCAGAATGTAGAATTATGGAAGTGTCTGAAGCCACTTTGTTTAAATTCTGTCTAATGTTTCAATCTTGAAATTGAAACCAAGTTTCTTATCAATTTCTAGTTTTTATATACGTCTTCTACCACGCTGAATCTACAAGAATGGATTAGCAGGTATACTATTTATTACCCAAGAAATTAATTACTTTTTTTTTCAAAGTGGCTTTAAAAAAAAAAAAAAAGAACAGCTTGTTTGTTTGTTTTTAAAGAAAGTTTAAACCAAAACCTCAAATTAATTGACAAAGTGAAGCCTTCATTTGGAAAACGTTGAAATGAGATTCCAATCACTTGTCAAAGGTCACAGAGTTTTCAAGTGTCTTGTTCTTCATCAGGTAATAGAGCTGGGATACAGCTCTAGGGGTCTGTGGGGCTGTGATTCCCAGAACTTCACATCCATGTCTTCAATCCCAGATGACTCAGTGAAAATAAGATTCACAGGGCTTCCAGGGAATTCCCAGTGGGTTTGTTCTGCAAGAAGCACTTGCAGGATTTCTTACCTTCCTGGAACTCCTTGAATCACTGAGAGTCACCACTGTGGGAGTATTTCAGAGCTGTGGCTTCCCATCCAGCAGCCACCAGCCAGTTAAAATAATGGTTGTGTTTTGTTCCAAGCGCACTACATTCAAGGATAAACATTCCTTTGCCTGGAAGTTCATCTTTTTCTGAGAAAACATTTAGCATGGGGAAAAAAAAAATTACAACTACCAATCAAAAATGTTTGGGTTTTTTTTTCTTAGGGAAATGTGGTAGATAAATTATGTAAGGTAACTGATTCTAATACAGAGATAAAAATCAGGCCTCTTCATTTCTGTTGTCTTAAAAACCGCCCAGAAAGAATCTCATTGCCTCATGAAAACAGAGGTTCTAAATTATCCTAAAAACAATAGTCAACTTTAACTTCATTAAATTCCTGAAGGACTTTTTGTATCAGAACAAGGCGGGGGGGAGGGGGGGGGATTCTCCCAGCCAATATGTTTTAGAATGTATTCATTTAGACCATGTGATGCTCTCTCCAAGGAAATTATGGAGGTCCTATCACTCAAGTTCTTTGCAAATAGAATTAAGAAACAGGAGAATACATTGCAGGGATGAAGTCTGAAAAAGGCAGCTGGGAATAATGAAGGCTGCTCCTTTAATTTAATTCTATTACTGGAAAGATAAAGCAACAGGAAAAGCAAGTCTTATTTTAAAGAGAAGCTTTTAATGGGGTTGAACATCTGAAAGACACATCCAGATGCACAGCCTAAACTGATCACATCACTATCAAAAGACAAGTATGTGTGGGTAGTACAAATTTCCTCCTACTCAGAGGCGTGTTAATTCCATTCAGTCTCTGCACACTGTCTCTGCCAAATATTCACCATTATTTGTAATCCTTTTGCTTTTTAGCCTAATTTCCTATGGATAAACTGTATATATTATTATTATTACTGGCTATGCATGTGTCATATGTCTGTTCTCCCAGTTTCAATAAGATTAGAACAAGCAGAATGTGCTGTAAAGACAATTAATATTAGTAGAAGATGTATGAAAATAGGCAGGAAGAAAAGAGAAACTCTATTAGTGTTACTTACAAGTGCCAGAATCACAAATAAAACCTTCAATCAAATCTCCTATCTTCTTAGTCACCTCACAAAGATACAAATCTATCAGAAATCACATTCTCTCGTTCATATGCTCAAAGAACTATTTGTATTCTCTTGTATTTCTCAGCAAATGGCAAGCTTGCATGCAATTTGCCCGGAGGTTAACATCAAGCAGTCCCAGAAACAGATTAGAAAGGAGTAATTTTTTTTCAATATGGGATTAGCAGAGAAAGGATCAAGAAGTTAGAAACTTTACTGGTTTCTTTCTGAACTAAATCTATGAATAACCACGCCAAGGGAATTTTCTTCTCCTTTGTGCTACTGTAAAAATGTATGACTTAAAGTATCTGTCTGTTGTCTAAGTCTACAGCGCCCAGTCTCATCTTCTGGTGATATCACAATGGTATCCTCAGTATATGACACCTAGATAATTATGTCATGCTTGTTATTGGCTGCTATGAGACAAACATTCATGGGAGATCAGCTCAGATTTCAGCAAGTTTTTCTGGGAACAAACTGCAAAGCATGCAGACATAACTAAATCTTCTACAAGCAGCTCCACAATTGTGACTGACAGTGAAGAGGAAAATCAATCAGCAGCATAGTCATATAGAATTAAAATACACAAACAAGTAGAAAATAGGAGACACGGTAGCTGACAAAATTCTGTATTTCCTACTACCAAGACATATTGTGTACTCTGGTCATATCTTTCATGAAAACGTCCCTAAACTAATCTGTGGTCTAGCGTAGAGCAATCAGCTGGGGTTTTTTATCCATTTGAAGAAAGCAGGAGAGAGCATAAAAGGGCATTTTAAATTTGCAGTTTAATAACTGGTTTTATTAAACATTCAGCATGTCAAACAAAGATGGAGCAGAGTTCAAACTGACACCATTGAAGTAAGGAACGGATCTGAAAAACAAGCAGCACATCCATGATAGGGCTTGAACAACCACCCTAGTTTCTTTCTGTTGTCCTTTATAAAGATTACACACTGGAATTACGGTTGCAGCCCGTGTAGTGCATCACAGAATGCAGGCTGGCTATTACCTGGGCCTGTGTTATCACTCCACATTAGAAGGATGGCTATAACCCACAGCAAATGTTGAATGGCTTTTACACCGTTGCTCTTCAACATCTCCACCTTCTTTGTTTTCAGTTGTACTAAACACTTAACTGGTCTAAATACTTTCACACAAGCTTTCTGTCACAGTTCCATCCTCTTACGTTAGATACACACTATATAACTCAAGAGAAATTGAGCAAGAACAATTTCTTTTTCTCTCTACAGTTACGGATTCCTCCTCTTATTTAAGGCTCTAGAAGTCTTAATGTCATTTTGCCACCAAAAGATATTGATGATAATCTTATGCCAAATCTATTTTTGGACAAGGTAAAGTTTCTGTAAATACATTGATCTTTTTTGTGTTTTTAAAGGCACATTAGCCACCTGGTAGCACAGAGTCATTAAGGAGCCTGTTCCCACCTTAGACTTCTCATATTCCCTGAGCCATTCTTTCCTGGCAGTGAAATGTTCTGTCATTTTGAAAGGATTACCCTGCATTATAATTCAGTGTCAGTGTATTCAAAGCTATAAAACCTTCTAAGTGATGGATCTCCACAAATCCCTTTCTTTTTCCCATTCTGTATTGTCACATTGTCAATCAAGACGGTTCAGACTCCTTTGGTACGCAGGAACTTGCATCTGAAACCCTCCTGCAAAAAGCAGAAGTTTAGAAATATATACACTGATTGCAGGACAGAATTCTCTAGAAAATTCACCATGGGACTTCAAAGCACATTTAGGCTTGTAATTTGCTGCTTGAGAAATTACAGTAGTTACATGAGAGCCCACACTTCTCAAAAGCTATAGTCTGTAACTCAGAGATCACACATGTTTTTTTATTTTCTTCCTTTTGAAGAAAAAATTAGCTACAGGATCAAAATAGGTAATGCTGCCAATGCCATTGGGAGTACTCAAAAAAAGGTGATGAGCAAGGCTGATATTTGTGTCTGAATGAGTTAGGTCTTGGGACATATTGCTCACATGGAAGAGGATTACATCATAGAAGAAAGTTTCCCCTATATTCCTCAAGCTTTTTAAACCCAAGGTAGTTTCACTTTTCTGTGTCTGTGAGGTTTCTGCTGGCCCTGTAAATCACATCAGACTGCATTTCTGCACACTGTGGCTCGCAGGTGGCAGCAGCTCGGCTCACCAATTTGGCAAATCCCAACAGACTCCTCTGTTACAAAATAAGCAACTGGTAGGAGGGTAGTATGTGCCCCCTGAGACCAACCACCACACAATGTGCATTTGCCCACTGCACTCTGTTGTGATCGATGACCTTTTCCTCAATGGATTGCAGGTCTCTCAAAGCTCCCTGCAAATGACAAAGGAGCACTGCGATCAGAAAGTGACCCTCTCCTGCTTTCTACAAATGCAAAACTCCCTCTGTCCTCCAGTAAGAGAAAGGCTCGACCTGTCTCTCTTCTGATACAGTCTTGTGCTGCTTGGATTTGCATTTCTTTTTTTTGGCAGGAGGGAGGAAGAAAGGAAGGAAAAAACCCCCCTTGTTCAATGCATCTGAGTAACACCAAGATCAGAACTTGTCCCTGGATATTTAGGGGGTTTTTTTGTCTCCGAATATGACTTTACATAAAAACCAAGAACTTTACAAGACAGATGTTTCCATATTGCACTGAATCGTTTTTGGCGTTACTTTCCAGTATTCATTTCTTACTAGAGGAACTTCCAAGGCTATTCTCTTTAACTCTTCCATTTTGATTATTTATGTAGCTAGGCAAGTGAGGAACTCATTGAAAATTTTTGAGAAACCCTTTGTTCTGTTTGTTTTATTTGCCTGGGTGTAACATTTATTTTGCATATATAATTTATTATTAATAATGTTAAACCAAAGTATTATTTATTATGTAATATTCTTTTAAAAGTCCAAAA
>WUAM01000143.1:9727401-9741416 GCA_024336885.1 Actenoides hombroni | reverse complement strand
CCTGACAGAAATGACTAGCAAGAATAGCATTACATTTTCTATTCTGATACTTTCCTTCTGAGAGAGAAGAGACTTTTATGTGAGAAGAACTTACTTGAAGTTTTTGTTGTTGTTGGATTTTGGGGTTGCTGTTAGGTCCCCAGACAATTTCAGGGGAAAAATCTGATCTTTTTTTTATTGGGCTTTGCTAAAAAGTTTAGATTCTACTTATGCTACATCAGCTTAAGGCGCTTCTATCTACTTGTCTTGGCCTAAGTAAAGTTTGCCTTTGAGGAACCTGAAAAAGCACCATTTTTCACTTTACTTAAAGAAGAAGTTTTGAAAAAAGGGTTTTGGACAGGTATTAAAACCAAGCTACCAACCAAAACCCCTTCAACTTTGTTAGTGGGAGTGTTAATTATTTGAAGGACTTGTTTTTTAAAGAAAATAGTCAACTCTGAAAGTGAACATGTTTGTGGAAAAGAGTGCAAAAAAATCTTAAATGTGACAGCCAAAAAAAAAAAAGAAATGCAAAAAAGAAATGCCCAGTACTCTGTCGTGCTGCAGAGTGTGGTGCTGTGTCCTTGCCTGTCTGCGCAGGGAGGGACAGACAGGAAGGTGCATTGCATGGCAGGCATGAATTCATTCACCTACCTTCTCTTCTCCCTCTGAACAACTCTGTTGTTCTACGTGTCAATCCACATGTAGGAAGCCTTTATGGCTTGAGAGACTGGGTATTTTTGGCAGTTAGATCCCATTATTATTAGATTTAGGAGCAGGGCTTACGCTGGGGCTCTTTATTGTTGGTTCCTCTTTTGGGTTTTATTCATTCGCTATCACAGGAGGACTAAGTTCTTTGTTTCCTGTATATTGCCACTTCAATTAATGCCCCCCCAAAATCCTATATGGATTAAGAGTAAAGCTTCTTACTATCATCCGGGCCTGCAGTTATAGAAATACACAGCCAATCCTGCAAGGTTTTTTTCATCTCCTTGTCCAATGTACATAAACACCTTCTCACCAAGTATGTGTTTTAATACTCGGGCTCTTCATTCTCAGTGTCAGAGTGCCAGAGAGCTGCTCTAAACTGATGCACTGTGGTTACATGACAACACTGAAATGCAACGCTGTAGAGGAATTATTTAGGATATTAAAATGCCAAATGTACATTCATATTGGATTTTATCTTTGCTAAAATATTCTTGAAGTGCTAAATACTTTATTGATCATGTGTAATTCTATGCATCCTTCAGCTCATTTTGACAGTTACATCACTGTTGAGCGGACTGGCATTAACTACCACTCTTTGTGGAGTCTCAAATACATTTTAGTTGGTTCTTTTCTTGAATACACTACATTTTCTTTACATTAGAGAGGTTAATTTTTTATAAAAAATTCAGATACCATAAACCTGCAATTACTGATGTAATCAGACACATTTCACAGCCTTTGTAAAACCAGATTGATCCAGGTATTTACTTGTGGTTTTAAATTCAGGAGCTGGTCTGAATTTCACTTTCATGGACATCAGCTCTAACCCTTTCTAATCTGATTTGCTTTTGACAATTTGTTGCAGTGTTATTTTTTTGCAAGAATCAAAACTTTTTAGCAAAGTCCAATAAAAAAAAAATCAGATTTTTCCCCTGAAATTGTCTGAGGACCTAACAGCAACTCAAAAATCCAACAGAACTAAAATGCAGACATATGTTGCAGTGTTATTTTTTGCATTACTAACTACCCAGATCAAAATTCGTCAGTTTTAAAACCATTAATTGAAAATGCATTAAATATATTTGCAACCAACTGGTTTTTTTCTGGTAATTAATTTGAAAATAATAAACAGTTTGAGCTTGTTTACCAATTCTCCTAAGGGTAGTTTTACTAAATATGACATGAACGTATGCACTGCATAGCCAGTATGCGTCTGAACAAAACAGCTGATGCACTGCACAATGTTCCCAAAGTGTAGACATTTTGAACAAGCTTTATGTTTTTACTTAAGGGATATTTATCTTTTGAGAGATGCAGACATCAACAGATTCTTTCAAATACAATATCTGCAGCACATTCAAAATGTAAAATAAGTTAAATTAGGCAGAAAGCAACAGTTCTATGGAGAAAAAGACCTGCTCAGTTCCGAGACAAACTCATCCTCATGCTTTCTGGAATTTAATTACTTTGAAGATCAGTCTGACTAAAATGGTGCATATCTTCTAAAGGGCAGTCAGTTCTAGAGTCTGGTGAGTAACGACCAAAAATAAACTCCCTAACCTCTCCATGTATGAAGAATTCTTACTCTAGGAACCAGATGTGATTTCTGAGCTCTATCCAATTCTTTACTACTGTGGGTGTACCTGAATGCAGAAATTAACCTTGCATGATTTAATACTCATAAAACTAGTAGAGGTATTTTACATCAATTACAAATGAACTGACTCTTTGATTCATGTTGTTAAATGAAATATAACAAATTATCATTACTCATAGGTTGAAAAACAGGCCTTGGCTTGACGTGTGTAAACAGAAAGTTCAGTAAAAGTCCAGAGGGGTCTTATTAATTTCCCTGAGCCTGATTAGGAGTTCAGTATAGAGAAAGGAAAGTCTGAGAAGAGACACTGCTACATCATACAGACCAGGGTACTGTTTCGTATCCTTCAAACAAAAGGGATCTGTCCAGCTTGCATTTCACGTATAAAAGACGGTGGAGAGGAAACTAACCTTAATAAACAACCTCTTCACACTTCTTAGTCCTCATTTCCATTAAAATACTGAATTTAATATTAGTCTTTCCTGATCAGGGGAAATTCTTGTCGGCATCTTAATGAAAACATCTGCCCAACGAGGACTAATGGTAAAAATGAGACACCCCAAACTTAGACCTGTTCCTGAATAACTGTGCTATAGGAGATGGGTATTGACACTCAGTTTCTTCCTACCACCATTCTGATAGATAGCAACTCCTGCCTAGCTCTGTGAGAGGCCTGGAGAGTACTGCTTAAAACACATCATTTAAGACAGGTTAGCTCCAGCCACCTTCATCAGCTGGGGAGCTCTGTTCAGCAGCTGGAAGTATTAACACCTAAAGGCAGCACACAGGGCTGGATCCGAAAAGGACACCTGGCAACATCCTACAGCTGTGTCAGCACTAGGACAGACAATAACTGGAGTTAATGTCATCTTCTCTCAACATCAACTGCAAGCTCTCTCTCTACATTCTTTGTTAATTAGCGGAGCCCTGTCTCAACAAAGACACAGAAGGAAGCCTTCAAAGCAGCACTGTGGATAACTAAAAGTCCAGAAACACTTATCCATTAGCAGGGATTGAAAATATCGCTAAGGGAAACTCAAAGAGACTGTGGGAAAGATGAGATTTAGTAAAAGTCCCTGAGTTTGGAATTAATCACAAAGAGTTGTGCTATATTCCTCATCTGCTTGTGATTCTCAGTGATGCACGTTTAAGAGCAGGGAAAACTTTAAACTGAAGAAATGGTTATTCAGCTGGGATGGACTTGTCTGTGAGTTGAGGGCAGGGGAGCATTCAGCTGAGTTTAAGACACTGCGACTGAATTTCTCCATTGGGGCAGTGGGAGCTCAGCTGAGGAACTGCGTACAAGAGCAGAGGATCCCCTGCTGTTCCTCTCATCTCAGATGGCACTGACCAGCCCTGTGTGGGCAAATGAAATGTGTCCTTTCATAGGACAGAAAATGCAGTCTAGAATAATTGCATTTTATCTGTTTGCCTATTTTTCATCAAAATAGCCCTCAAGACTCCATCAACCTCATTTCAACGACTGCAGTGAGAATTTGGATACCTAATTACACCATCTTATGCCCCCTTGAAAACCTGTCTATATGAGACTGATAAAATAAAACAAATTATCTACATCACAAATTACCTTCAACAACTCTTGTAAAAATTCCCAAAAGAATTAGACATTTATAAAGATAATGAAGAATCCAAAATTACATCAGATGTAAAAGAAAAATATCTGGAATACCTATGAAATGTCTTGCAGAAGCTGATTTGGGAAGTCATTACTTTGGGAAAAACTCTTATCCAATTGCATGTCTCAGTTGTGCTATCTGAATTTCGTGTTTTGCAGAACTTGCAAAAAAAGAAAAAAAGAAAAATCAACAATCTTTTCCCTCAAAGGAACGAGATGGATGGATCTATAGAAAGATCCTCAATAAATCCCACTCTTTTCAGTGGAAAAAGTACACTGCTACAAACATGGCATTGTCTTTTAAGCTTACCCTGAAAATGTATGAAGAATTAGTGAACTGTGGTGATAAAACCAGCTGAATCCCTGACTAGCTGTGTTTCCCTGTACCACATAAATGTACTGTAGATGCTCCGTTGCTGTTCTGCGAGGATGTGCATGAGGAAACAAGGAATTTTTCTTTCCTGCAGTAGGATTTTTTTTTCTGTGGGTTTCCCCAGGGTGCTTTATGACTCTGCATGAATCCCATTTATGGTGCAATTGATCCCAGAGGAGGTAACGTAACAAATGCTCTGAAATAAGAAGAGGTGTGCATTTCACATTTAATGTCACCGGGTAATATATTCTGGAGTTAATATAAAATGGTATCCATTTCACTCTCACAGAGTTTCGATTAAATCTTTTTTTTTCCTTCCTCTGTGTGCTAATGTTAGGTTGGCAGTAGCTAAATAGCATCAAATTTATTTCCATCGTGCTTTGTCTGTGGAGGTGCGATATGTGTAATTGAAAGTTGGACCATCTTTTCATTATAGGAAGACTAAGCTCATCCATCAGTGACAGCAGCAGGAAGTTGGTGTCATACATCAAGTGTCATTTAGCACATGCACATCATTCTCAGAGATCAATTATTATAATATTTATTTTAAGCGGCACAGGTTGGGACCACGAAAGTGAGACATCCATCTTTATCAGTTACATACCTTTAATTCCTAACAGTGTTAACAGCAGATTTGGTGGTACAGCCAGCCACACTCTAAATTTTGTACAAGTAATAATTTTTAATTTCATTTAGACATATCCCAATTTGTCTTCATCGTTCATCTCTTAGAATTCAATAAATTCTTGTTTTATGAAACCAGTCAGAAACTCCTTGCTGAATAACCCATAATAACAGCCAGCTGTTGTTAAGCAAGAGGTGACTGTATTAGCTTAGTGTCACAGCTAAGGCACAAGTTAAAAAAAGAGACTGAAAAGGTATTAATTTTCTTAACCCCTGTGTATCTCCACACAGCCTAGACTCTGGGTCTGTCCACACCCAGTGCTGCTCACTGGAATGATAATCCATACATTGGAAACATGACAAAAACCAGAAAAGCATGTCTAATACAGGCTAAAACTTGAAGCCATTTTTTGATTAATTAATTTTCTTTTTATACACTCGTAATTCCCCCCAGCCAATTCTACTCCACCCATTTCCCTCCACTCACTCTTCTCTCCCCTGCCTCGTCCCTTTCTTCTAGTGGAAATCCTGAAATGTAATGTCAGGGAGCCCGCTGCTAGCTTTGATGTTAATAATTTACCCAAATTGACAACAGATATAATCACTTTTTAAGTGTTATCAAAACCAGCTGCTGTGAAGAAGTTCATTGTGGGAGATGGGGATATGGAGGAGGGGCTGCTGGTAGAAAGGGAGGGCTGGGCTATTGTACATGCACGGCATCCACAGTCACAGCCCAGGATAAAGTGCATTGCTGCCCTGAAGGACAGCTAGAAAAGAAGTGCCTATCATCCCACTGAGAAAACCAGGAACACACAAATTTAAAAAACGAAAGCTCAAAATTCCCAAACAGTCACAGAAGAATAGACTAGACATAAATAATGTCAGCAGACCCCAATAAATTCGGAATAAAACCCAAAGGAGGGGATAGAATTGGAATGAAAGGTGAAGCTGCATTATTTTAAATATACTCTGCTCTTGTGAATGTGTTTGTCCAGTGTGTGTGTGTCTGTGTGCATATGCACACACACACCTGCCTGTGAATACAGCTGGTGTTCAGCAGAGGAACTGTGAAGCCTGGTATCCCCCTGCTGTGTGGGTGCTCCTAACTGCAGGGAAGCTGAGGGAAGCTTTCTCAGCTCCCACCTTTGAGAGGAAGAGGAATAAGAACTGGCAGAAAGACAACTGCCACCTCCCTGCAGTGTGAGGTGGAGTCAGAGCCAAAAGCAAAAGAAGGAAATATCCACGCATCCACTGCAGACTTCATCTCCTTCAGTGCTGGCTCGTGTGAGTGGCTAGTGTTTGCCAGACTGAGGGGACAGAATCCAGGCTCCGTTTATTCCCAGCACTTCATTCCTTTTTATCTTATTGGAATGGCATCTTGTGGGAAGATGGGACTGGTAACTCAAGTAATCCCTTTTGGTTGTGTCAAAAGGTGTCAGGCTCACTGGAAAGAGAGCAGAAGAATGAGAGTAAAGCAGTTTCCCTCCCTGGCTCTTCCCTTGGCAGGGGTTGAAGAGGACAGGCGAAGTCCAAGGACGTTGTACAGCCCCACACTATTCCTTGCTGAAGCAGTTTGTGAAGACTTAGGCAAGGCTTCAAATACCACATAATGGCATTTGGCAGAGAGTATCTACTAGAGGTCCCAGGAAAACTATGTTAGCAGGGGAATTTGCAGCCAAATCTTCCATGAAGCATTAGTTGTGCTGGGTTTGGCAGACCTTTCTAGAAACCCTGAAAAATACTGAGAACTAACTCGGCCAGCACTTTGACTCCAGGGTTACAATCCTAGAGTGCAGTGCATCACTGTATTTCTGGCAGTAACTTAGAAAGTTGCATTTGACATTTGACCCTACATTCCAAGGAGAAATCTCCGTTTTCTGGGATTTTACAAGCGCTGAGGAACAGAACACTCTTGGGAGCCACTGAGCCCTGCCTTGGATTTTCATATCCATTAAGCGATTACTGCAGAAAGCAGGATACTCTGAGCAGCTGGGGCAGCATCCACTTGTGAATTGGGCTCTTTCCAACTTCAGCAAAAACCAGGTGAGATCAGAAAAGGAGATCGTATAAGAATGACATAGCAATCATCCAAAAAAAAATACAGAAAAGGAAGCTATAAACTGGCAGCAGTTCAGGCCTGTTGGCCTGTTGGAGGTTTAGAGTTTGTCGACCCTTTGCCCTTTTAAACAACCAAGAAAAAGCAAAGTAAATATTAAATATTTGCATATGACGATTTAATTCTACCTGCAGTTAGGTGAAAAAAAATCAAGAAAATTTTTTCAGATTATGAAGACTACTTCAATCTCTATTGCAGTCCTAATAAAATAAGGGTTTTTTTCACAGTGCAAAGAGGTTCAAGTGCTAGTGCAGGGCTACTGCCCATGTTTCATTAATAGGTCATCTGTTCCACCTCTTTTAAATCATTTTAGTCAGCTTTCCCAGACTACTGACTGTCACTGTGTCATCTCACTTCCCTCTAAAAGGAAGGTCCTATCTGTGACATTCAGTCTCCAGCTGACATTGAAATTGTACCAAAAGCAAGCTGCTATAAGTGTTCAGAAATGGTATTCAATACGTGCCCACGCGCGTGTATTTGTACAATCCACACCAAAACACACCCGTGCCCAAAGTTCTCCTCCAGCAGGGCTTTCTGACATGACAACGACGAGCATGCTCTGACAATTTACAGAGGGTAGGTAACTCTTCCTTTAGTTCAGGGAAGAAAAGAGCACCTTTAGATCTCAAGAAACAGTCAGGAACAGCAGAGCCTCCATACAGTAAAATAACAAGCAATCAAATGAGGTATCAGCTGAGGATGTATTTGATTAAACAACGTTAGCTTTTCTTCCAGAACTGAAGGAAGGAGCTGGCTGACCAGCTGGGCATGTATATGCTACAAATATGTAATTAACCCCTTGATGGCAAAACCCAATGAAGATAACATTTTATCAGTCCATAATGCAGTTGATTACCTATAGAACAACCCAGCAGAAAGTAAATTGCACCGGTACAGGATTTGCTCAACGGGGAAAACAAACTGAGTGTTTTGAGTGTCCTTAGTCCAAATATTACCACTTTGCCAAACCCTTCAAAACTGTTCTGCTTTGCTGAGATGGATTCTTCACAAGAGGGTTTTTTTGTTTTCATTAGACTAGCAACATTATCAGAGCTGATTTTAGATAATAAGATTGTGTTGTGGTTTTTTTGGATGCATTAGCTGGATGCCAAAAGAAGCTCCAAATAACCATTACTGGGTCACAGAGTAATGACACTCTGTTCTGAAAAGACCCTACATGACAAAGGAAGATCAAATTTGTAATTACAGCTGGAACAGCTGCAATGAACCCTACGCATGAACAAAGATGCACAAATGTACGTGTAAACAAGCTTTGCTGAATACAAACCAGCAACTGCACTCACATGCATGCAGATGCTGACGTGCTATCCTGGTGAGCATCTGAACATGGTAATATGATCTTTTGCTGGCATATGAAATATGTCCTCTTCGAAATGCATTTTGTAGGTAATAAATTGTTGTTTGGATTGGAGTTTTAATTTGAAACCAAATTACAAAAACATAAAAAAAATTTTAAAAAAAATTAAAAAAAAAAAAAAAAGAAGAAGAAGAAGAAGAAGAAGAAATATTAAGTATGCTGAAGGCAAATGTCCTTATTGCATCTTTCCAGATAACTTAGTTTCAAAGTAATGAACGAGTTCTAATGGATGAATGTGTTTCTGTCAAACTTCTTGCTGTAAAAATTTTTTCCCATTTTACTTTCTTTTCATTTCAACCTGCTTGCAAGGGCCATTGCTCAAATTCACATCTTCCTGATATCACATGCATTAAAATAAAATAATAAGTGATATGCTTAGAGAACATGATGTAGAACATTGCTCATTGCTACGAAAATAACACTTTTACAAAGCTCTTTGCACACCTCAAGAGATCCGATAGGAACTGCCCGGGGAGAGAGTTATTCGGGAGGTCGGTTGTTTTGCCCCAGACACTTGTACCCATTCATGGGTTATGTTGTCTCCCCAAATGTTTTTTCTGTCCTTTCTCCGGGTTTTTTTTTTTTGGTGAAGGGCAAAAAACATTGTACTTTTCTAAATACAGTCAAAATAAATTTGAGGCTAGCAGTGCTGTAATCAGCTCCATGCTCAGCATTTACTGTATGGGGGAAAGTAAAGGAAAGACCAACAGGAGACTTGGCTGTTCTTTATAAATCCTGTCCTTCTTGGACAAGACACTCTTACAGTGCAAGATAGACATGAAGGTATTTTAAGCTGTTTTACGTGACTCCTTTATCCACTTAGAATTGGACGAACAAGTAACTAGTGCAGGAAGCAGATGTATTTTTACTGGTGAAAAATGTGTCCATACAAGGCCACTTTTTTACCTCTCACAACAAAGGACTTGAGCACAGCACATACAGACCTGGAAACATGGGGGCTTCCCCCAGAAAGTATTGAGTTATACTTGGATGATTTGTAAAAGTCAACTTGGATTTGTTTAAAAAGTAAAATAAAGTAACTATATATTTCTAAAACACTTGCATTCTTACACCAGAAAGTCATGTGATAGTCCATTAAACTGCAAGACATTTGTATTCTACACCTGAAATAACATCTCAGGTCAGATCAATCACAGCATTTTAAACTTTTGTTAGCATAACTAAGAAAATGTTGTGGGGTTTTTTCCAGAGCAAGCTCTCCCCAGTGGCAGGTACTCTAATAAACTGCCATGTTAATAAAGATACTATACTAGAATACAGTAGTAATGGTGGCAAAGTCATTTTCCACTGAAGATTTTATGTTTGTACAGTAGCTTTTGCTCTCTAGAGGCAAAAAATACATAACAATATCAGATAGACATCTGACGTAACAACTTTAGGTAGCAATTTACAAAGCAAAGGACTCTCAAAGAGTTTAAGCTACAAATGAGACAGTTCGATGGAGGTAGGTTTTAGATTTGTATGCCTGTTTCTCACAAAAAGAGATGGTTCTATTTTGCAATTAGCAAAAAACTTTAAACTGCTGGGGCTGTGTAGAATCCTGACACTATCTAAACGGGGAGAACAAGGAGAGCTGCTGAAACTTGTCTGGCTACTTCATCAGCTGTTGTGAAGCAGGTGTGTACACGAGGCACATTAGGAAGGGATGTTATTTTGCTCCTGCAACAAAGTGAACTCCCCCCAGCGCCTTTCAGCGCAGCATCACCAGGCTGGCAGTTTGCCAGCTGGCAAAGTGACATTTGCCTCCCCTGAGTCCGCTGCAGAGCACTGCTGCAAGATAGCATTTGTGCCTAAAGAGAATGGAAAAGGGAGTAGCAGCCTTGCTGAGCACAAATGAGAGACACACTGATGTTTTCCTTTTAAACAGCAGGAACTCTTGGCCTTTCAGAGTGTTTTTATTCAGCACCCTTTATTGCAAAGTGATTTTGCATGAAAAGAACAGTGAAGGTGTAGATTACATGCTGTCAGTCTCCTGTTCCATCACTCAAGTAAGAGTTATTTAAAGGACTAGCCTAGATTTTGAGCAACATGTAACCTGAATCATTCAGCTTTTCATATATGAGTTAGCAGTAATAAGTGCATCGGGGTTTAAATCTGACAATGTGCATTTCAAAAGAAGTAATTTCAGAAGGAGTGCTCTTTCTGATAAAACTGGACTATAATAGGATCGATGTAGAGCCAAACATCATGACTTAGGCCAAACTTTGGGTGGAAATTACTCCTTTGCAGAGCACTGAGATTTATATTACCTATTCAGGTCTCAAAATAGAATTAGAAGACATGGGCTGACATAATGAGTTAAGTGCTGGAAATAAAGCTGTCATGATAAAAAAGCTTATGATGCAAACACTGTTTAACTCCATCTCAGTAGTGACAAATTTAGCTCTGGATTAATCAGGCAATTTTGTTGTGCTTTCGAATGTGCAACCTGTTCATCATTGCAGAGATGCTTTATATTTGCCAGCCATCTAAATGAGATACAAGTAGTTCATAAGGCACGTTCTAGTTATTGTAAGAGAGTAAATTTGATCCTTAATATAATTTCTTATTTCAAATTCTTTGCTGAATTTAGCTGGTGAAGCTTCATTGCACAGTTCACATTTTTTTAAGGAGAAAATTTCTGATAATGTAACTTTTGAGTAAAAGGGACAAGATTTAAAGGAAGAGGTGTTATGTCTTTATTAAACCAAAGTGTACAAAAAAAAGTGAAAACTGAAACTTCTGAGTCTCTCATGGGCAAAGTACCTAATACTTTTCATTTCAAGGATTACTCTATTATTTACAGAAGACAAAAAAAAGGACAAAAAACCCCACTGTCTTCTCTTTCCTAATTGTGTTCTATGTGCACAAATGTGAAGTTAAACCATTACAGCACACCCAGATAGCTGACAAAATAGTTGCATAATAGCCTGGGTTTTTTCCTTAGGGTGACACTGAAATACCTTTCAGCAAATAAATCTAAAATAAATATTTATCTTAACACAGATCCAGGTCATTGTAAGTCACTCCAATCTTAGTGTGAATAACACTGTTTAGTTGTATTCTGTTGCATTGGTAGCTGACTCATCCTTTTTTCCTTGGTTCTACAGATAGAGGTTCTCACCTGAAACTGGAATCTTTTATAAACACAGAGCAATCGAGTCAAAACACTTGTCACCCTGCTTTCAAGGAGTTTGTAGATTAAGTCTGTACTCTGGTGTCTGAATGCATGCTGCTGTGTGGGTTTCCTTAGAGTTACCACACAGTATACCTCATTCCTGATCTAGTGAAAAAAGGAATATGCATCTTTGGTCTGCTTATGCAAATAGAAAGTTTTTGAGAATAACTATTCTAAAGGCAAAAGAAAAAGAAAAGGAGGAGAGGAGAGGAGAGGAGAGGAGAGGAGAGGAGAGGAGAGGAGAGGAGAGGAGAGGAGAGGAGAGGAGAGGAGAGGACTTACAAGAAAGCCCAAAATATAATTTTTACACAATGAAGCAACGATTAGGAAGAAAACTGAGAACACTTGTTCAGCAGAGTACCCAAGAGTGACTTTTTGTACCTTTAGGAACTTCATAAAACGTTTGATTTTGCAAGAAGCTTAACCGCACAAGATGTGAACACCGGCAAGCAGATAGCTAGGCTGAGAGATCAGCTAACACTCATTTTGGAGTTCGCTTTGGCAGTATCAGTGTTTCCCTCGGAGTGCTCTCACCGCTGCTCCCGCCTGCTTGCTGGAAGGCAGCAGAGCCCCCCTGCAGAGGCTGCTGGCTGGCCGGGCTGGGTGTACCAGGGAGCAGTGCAGCGGGCACCCTGCCCGCGCTGCAGGCTCTGCGTGCTCTCAGAGCCTCTGTGCACACACGCTGCGCGCACAGCGCTCTCCCATCCCGCTCGCTTGAGTTCCGCTTTGTAGAGCCTGGATGTACTAATCAGATCCCAAATATTGGCCTTTGCTTCAGCAATCGCTGCCTCAAAAGCAGGAAAGTGACAAGGCGGAATGATCTTTACCATCGGGATGGAGCACGCTATGGAATCTATAAATGGCACAGCCAGGATGAATAGCAGCATTGTACTGGATTTTGCAGACGGTGCCAGTTGCCGCAGTCAAAAGGACACTGGAGTAAAGCGGTTAATAAAAAAGAAAGGAGGAGGGGAGAAGAGGTAGTGTTGAAAATCATGGAACTGAGAACATTGAGGCTTAAGCGCTTTTTTCTCAGACAATGAACTGTCTGCATCAAAGTTAGTCCAATAGCATTTAGCTTTGTGCCCGCTTCCACTGTACCTGGTCACTGGATAAATAATGAATAGTGAGTGCAGCCCCAGCTTACAAGGGCTCTATTATTCCCATGGTTTAAACTCTGTGTTTAATAGAAAGTACACAGGAGAGGAAGAAGAAAAAAAAATCCAAGAGAGCTAGGAAATAAAGACACACTGACAGGCTAGAATGGTAAAAAATGCCTTTCAGAATTTTTTTTTCTGTTCTAGCTTGGTTTGTTACAGAAATTATTAGTACAATAGCATTCTATAGTATTTTTTTCATCCGAGGAGCTCAAAACAACTTATAAACTATTAACTAAAGGTGAAATCTCCTCAAATATATTATGTGATCTGTGGGAAATATTCCACTATCTCTCTTTAAAACTGGAGCCATTAAATGACTGCTGAATCTAACATTTTTAACCCAAATGGAAGACTTTTGAAGGCTGATACCACAGATACAGTTCTAATGTAGCTGCAGATAAGCATCCTGTAAACACTACGGGAGAGGAAAGAGTACTCTGAGTTCATAAGCTTTGGTTTAGGAGTGTTGCCACGTATCGTTTTCTGCGCTTATGAGTTTATTCCAAAAGTACACCAAAACCAGCAGTAGGCAAAAAGACCGACTTAATGACTTCTAATTACCAGCTCTATCCAGTTCAGATCTCCTACCTTCTCAGTGGTTCATATCCTCTTTCTTTTCATCTATGAATAGACCGTACATACATGTAACATACTTGTTTGTGTGCAAGGGAGGAAAAAATATCATTCTTTGAGATAACTGATAACACAGCTTGTAGCAAACAAAAGTAACACCTCAGGACTTCATGATGTTCAAATTGAGTTAAATGTGTTGTCCTACTGGGTTGTGGTATTTCCTCATGCCATCATCTCTGCTTTGCCAGTTTGCAGTGTTTGTCACATCATGGGAAAATCCAGCCCACGTACTGTTTTGCAATTGGATGGTGTCTCTCTGTATTTTCATTGCTTAGAAACTTTCTAAATGCTGTAAAAAGTAACACTGATTGTGTGACTTTGGAGCTCAGGTTTTGGTGAACATCAAGACAGATCCTTCAGGTGTAGGGACTTCCTTTCAGTAGTGTGGGAATGAGGCATGGGAGAATTATATATGCCTCACAGTGCCTTTGAAAACCTCCTCAAACTGACATTTCCTTAGTTGTTTTGGAAGGAAAGCCCTCTCCCTTTTTCCTCTTTGCTAGTCAGTTTTTAAGGAAAGTTCTACAGGATAAAATCAAGAGCAATACCGAGGCAGAAAGTAATTTTTCCCTTTAAAGTTCAAAGTTACTTTGACAAGGAAATTTTGCTATTAAAAAAATAAATATATAT
>WUAM01000143.1:9700502-9727301 GCA_024336885.1 Actenoides hombroni | reverse complement strand
ATTAAAAAAATAAATATATATATATATATACATAAAAAAGTGCACCTGGAATAGTGTAAAAAGCCTTCCATGGCCTATGAAGGCAGCAGCCAGCTTCTCTCGCAAACAAGTCCCCAGTTGTTACAATGCATGGCTGTTCATGACTGAACTGTTCAAGTTCTGCAAGCAGATCTCTCTCTTGCCCTTTCACCAAATGTTATCATTTCCCAAGGAGGGCTATCTCAGCTGCAATCTGCACTGACTCCAGGGTGACAGCTCTCCTGGCCCCACTGAGCATGTGCAGTGCCATTTCGGATGCTGTCCTGTGTCCTTCCCTCTGCAGCTATTGACAGATCTGCTCTCTTCTATTATCTCAAGTAGCCAACAGCAGGACCTGTCATTGAAGCAGAGAGGTTGTGTATATCTGAGCCTCGATCACGCAGCCCCTTTATTTGTCCAATGATGGTGTCTTGTGATAAATGTTTCAGAAATGACATTTGAGATGACAGGGGAGGAAAACTGTTAAGTAAGAGACTACAGCTCCCAGTGTCTCCTGAGACATAGCGCTGTCAATCAAGAAGGACTATTTGCTAAGAGATTAGAATGCAGGTGGTCCCAAATCAATATATTAGAGGCCACAAAACCCTTGCAATTAAAAAAAAAAAAAAAAAAGTCACACCAATAAAGAACCCTGCATAGTTCTGCAAGGTATGCTAGGATTTACTTGGCACAGATCTGGGGAACTTCTAAAGCCAGTGTAAATTTTGGATAGGGAGGGGGGTCTCTGACACCTTAGAGGTAAAAAAATAATCACACATTGGAAGAAGGGGGAGGTAGAAGAATGAAGTTCTTTCTCAAAGAGTTGCAGTCCAGCACCTTGCTAACAGCATATGCAGGCAGAGCCTGAGGTTTGACCAGGTCCCCATGGCATGTGCAGAACGGAAGCACAGCGGGGCTGTCCCACCAGGTAACTGCACCTCTCTGCAACACAAGCCAATCCTAACTGCTGCTTTAACTAACTGCTATTTAACTAACTAGTTAATCCTAACTGCTGCTTTAACTAACTGCTATTTAACTAACTAGTTAATCCTAACTGCTGCTTTAACAGTTTAAGGCCATCCGACCATTTCAGTTGGCTTTCCATAAAACAAATGTGGCAAAGTCCAATCTGAAATTGCTAGTATGTGTAGTAAGTGGGATGGTATTTTGGACACGTAACAACTCATTCTTAGAGGTTTGTTTCTGTTGTTTCTTTTTCCATATAGGCCATATATGATACTGGAAGATAACTGGTCATTTTGGCATTAATGAGCCATTTGTACAATAACTGATTCTTAGCACGCACACATTCTTATTACATTTGTGAAAAAGGCTATAAACAGGAGGAATTAACCTGAGGTAGAGAGAACACATTAATTAAGAATTGCAATGGGAATGAAAATCAGGGAAAACTGGGGAGGAGGGAAGGGAAATTAAACTTCCAAAAACTGCAGTCATATTTCTATATGCATATAAGACCCCAAATCCCTTGGCAGAGGTTAATAGGAGAGAGAAAAGGTACGATAATTGGTGTCAGTCATGGACAAGATTTCTAAGTGAAAAAAATAAGGAGAAAAAAAATTTTCTTCTGAACTGCAGATTAAAAAATTTAACATTCCAACCTGGACAAAGAAAAAGCCCAGTCCCAGTGGAGAGTGAACACAGAAAAAGAGAGCAACTGTACTAAAGAAAGGAACAAAAGAAACTCCCTAGGGCAACACAGACCAAAGTTAAGAGAGGCCAAGTTAACTGAGACATTGCAGGGGCTAATGAGGAATCTGACTGTTAAATATGCTTTGTTATTCTATCTTGTTTTCATCTGTTCCAAATTTTTCAGCTAAATACTGTGTTTTTACTTTCAACTGCTTACACTTTTTCTATCAGCTTATCTGATACGGAGACTGAACAACCACCGAAGCGCTTTAGGACTTCCCACTGTAGCAGCTGCTCTGGGCTGTTGAGACAGCACCTACCATCCCCAGGGAGCTGTGGCCTGGGCAAGAATGGGCTGCACTGATGTCCCAAAGGGCTGCGGGTTGAGGTGTGAGGATTGCACAAACATCCAGCTGTAGCAAGTAACTTTATCGTCCGAGGATATGCACCCAGGCTGGGATGTCAGCCAGGCTCTCTCTAGTGACTCATTAATATGTTTTTGGTTAAAGTATACTTCTTCAGACTGTGGTTTATTCTGATTTGAAGACACTGAGAGGTGAAGAATCTATCCATATATCCAGGAAGAAGCCTGCAAGGAAATGCCATTGTCCTCTCTTCCCTCCCTGCCAGTTTGGTGTGCAAAGCAAGCTGAATTACACCCTAGTCTGTTAAACTGCCTGTACCCTGTGTGTGAAAGACACTGCCACTGGAGCTATTCCTCTTGGTTGAGGGAACTTGCTTGCTCTGGAGAAACAACAGATCTTTACCTGGTGTCATTATGGAAAATGTCAGGCACAGAAGTGGCCACAGAGGGAGCAAATTTAAGATCAAGGTCATCTAGAAATGACAGGCAGATCAACAGTCCATTCAAATTTATATGCCAGCTGTATTTATTCCAACGGGGTGGGCACTTATATGGCCATCCTGGATTGCTTTCTCTTAATGAATATTCTGCATGCAGGGTCACTACAGAATCAGCCTCTTGTATCAGCCTGAAAAATACTGTACCTTACATCCTTTATTCCTCGTTTCTGTTTGTATGTAACATAGACAAGCACAACCTGTGCTCTGGGAAAACAGTATGTTTGCTGTTCTGTTATAAATAGGATAATTTCTGAGTTATCAACAAGTTAAAAAAGGCAAGGGAGGCGGGGGGGTGGGGGGAGAGCACGCAGATGAGGACAGAAGGACTGCAAGATGTGAACACCATTAAGAAATACCTGTCTTTTTAGGAACAATAGAAGAGAATATTGCCAAGCTTTCCTTATGCAAAATAGTCTACCTTTTAGGTGCAGGATCAGCTTGATGAATTTCACTCCATAAGGCAATACTCTGAAAATGGAAAAGAGCTTGAAAATAGAACTTTGGATGAAAAGAGTTTCCTGGACTATTTTAGAGACCCACAGAAGAGCTTTCCTGTCACAGCTCATCTCATTAATCTAGTATATACATTGCATTATTTTTTTCCTCTTGCAGTGCAAGACTGATGTGATACTATCTTTTCTAGTGATTTAGCAAAGCAATTGTGAAATTATTTTGCAACCACAAAATGGTTCAATTTCAGCTTTCTGTTGTACTAGGAAAGCAATGTCTACTTACTACACTGACTTTCAGCAAGGGGAGAAAAAGGGGAATTAGTTGCAATACTAATTTATTGTTTTGTAAAAACTAGAGAATTCTTCCTTTTCCATATCAGAATAAACCAAAATATTTTCATGACAGCTCAGGGGGAGGTGGGGGAGGCAACCCGAGCAGCCACATGGCGTTAGGAAGATTGCTGTCTATGCAATCAAGGACTGTCCCTTGACAAACCATGACTTTCTAGTAAAAATTATAATAATAATAATAATAAAAAATTGAATACATAATTTTGTCTTTGTGACTTAAACCAGGGTTAACTCCTGTTTCAAGTCCAACCATTTAGTGTGACCCAACTTGCATCAAAGCATTTCTGTGTGACTTCTCACGTGGAACTTTTTTAACCCTGCCTACAGTTGGCTTTTGGGTTCTGTATCGCTGATTAACAAGTCCCAGTTTCTTTCATGACGACATTGTTGACTGTAGAAAAATCAAAAATTCTAAGTTCTGAACACTTTATTTCAAGAAAACAAAATTTACTCTTCCAATAACAGTAGGAAACAACTAGTTTGGATTGAAAATACTTGCTACAAAGCCTGTTTTGCCTGCAAAATGGGAAGTAGAGCAAGGCAATGACGGTGCTTGTGCACAGCAAGAAGACTTGAGAGGCAACAACTCAGGTATTCAGTTGACAATTCTTGTAGCAAATGATGCAGCTGCACAGATTTTTGAGGGGGGAAGATGATGTATCAAAAAAGGTCCATGAGGACTGTAACCAACTGCTGAGTCTTATTCAGGGATAAACAAGGAGATATTGATTCTTTAGAGGGAAAACAACATTCTCATTTGATTACAGTGTTGCAAAAAAGTTTCCTTACAGTGTTTACTGAGATCCAGGATCAAAACCTTGTTATTTTCCATAGTTTATTTTTGTTCCAGGATTTTTGAAATGTCTTCTGAAAAGGACCCCCTCTAGCTACAGCTTTCTTCACATCTGAAGCCAGCTTAGTGATAAAAAAAATGAAAAATAATGCTTTCTGCAAGGAAATATGACACAAATTTCCATAATGAATAAAAATTATCATATGTTAGGCTTCATTATATTCAGGTTTCCTTTTCTGACCTTAAGGGAAAGTACATGACAGCTGACCCAAAGCTCCCTCTGGGAAACGGGACATCACTTCTATAGTGTAAGTGCTTTGACACAGGACTTCTGAAGCCAGTACCAGCTAGAAATCAAACAAGAACTGACAATTTCCTTCCTCCTTCCCATCGCATGGCTGAAATTCCACCAGGTAGACTTGGGGTCAGTTTTCCCTGTGAAGGCTGTGGCATCTGCCATAGTTTAGTTATCTCATGGGATATGTGCAATGTAAAGCTATCAGATTGGTTAACCATGATTTCCCCTTGGTTAATCTATGCTGATGACTACTGATAAGCTTCTTTTCTTCCACATGCTTAGAGATGACTTCCAGAATGAGCTGCTCCATCACCTTTCCAGGGATGGAGGTGAGGCTGACTGGATGGTAATTGCCTGGGTCCTTCTTGCCTTTTTTGAAGAGTGGAGTGGCACTGGCTTTCCTCCACTCTTCAGGCACCTCTCCTGTTCTCCGTGACCTTTTGAAGATGACGGAAAATAGCAGAGCAATAGCATCAGCCTGCTCCCTAAGCACTCATGGGTGCATTCCATCAGGGCCCATGGATTTGTGGGTGTGCAGTTTGCCTAAATGACCTCTAACCCAATTCTCCTCGACTAAGGGAGAGTCTTCCTTCCTCCAGACTTTCTTACCCTCAGGGACTGGGATTTCTGAGGACCAGTCTTAGCAGTAAAGACGGAAGCAAGGAGGCATTCAGTAACTCCACCTTCTCCAGTGCACCCACTTCATTCAGCAGTGGTCCCATATTTTCCCTAGTATTCCTTTTGCTCCTGATGTACTTGAAGAAGCCCTTCTACTTGTCTTTTACATTATTTGCCACATTTAATTCCAAGAGGACCTTGGCCTTCCTCCCTGCATCTCTACATACTCTAGCCATGTTCCTATATTTCTTCCAAATGGCCAGTCCCTTTTTCCACATACTGTAAACTCCCTTCTTCCATTTGAGTTTTTTTTCCAGAAGCTACTTATTCATCCAACATCTCTTTGAATCTGGAGCACATTTTTCTGAGGTGAAGAGGATAGATGGGATTTCGTCCACAAATAAACATTTAAGGATGTTTTGTTTCACTAGGAAAACATGGAACATGTGTGATTAAAGCCACCCTACAAATAGTGATGGGATGAAGGCAATTCCTTTTTTTCTGGGATCATTTTTAAGCTACTTGATTTTGATAATTCCCATCATAGCATTGCTACAGAAGCAGCTAGCATGGGCAGCAGTAAATGAGGATGCAAAGTCAGAGACTGGCCTGGTCCCCAAAGGCTGTACTGCTACACCACCTCCATCTCCATGGAAGGGCACAGGAACGGAGACAGTGCCCAAAACTTCCCTTCTTCCTTTACTCAACGTGTCCTTTAAGTCCCCTTGGATATCTCCTATGAAGGAATATACCCCTTGGAAAAATCTTCTGAAAATTTCCACCTAACACTTCCTAAATGAGAGGCTTTGGAATTATTTTCTTGAGGAAAGAACTGCTGAGCTGTGTTAGGTTCAAGGTGGAGAAATTAATGCATCCTACACATTGTTATACTTGGAATCAGCTTCCCTGGTGATTACTATAACTGGCAATATATTAAAAACTTCGCCTGAGTACTTTGCTCCCATGCATTCTGACCTTCAGTCAGAACTTCAGACATAATTAAATGCTTCATAAAAACAATTCAAATATTATCGTTAGCCTCAACTTGGGGATCTACCAGTTATTTTGGCAATCCCACAAGGGAAGAATCACTTTCTGAAAGTGACTTTACCAGGGTGATTTTATGACTAGCCAAAACAGGGAAATGCAGAGCAGCCCATGCTGAGATAGACCATACATCAGGAAGAAAAAAAGTCACTGCCATCAAATCCCTCACAACGTTACTGCTACACTCAGCTTGTGTATAACCTCCATATGCTGTTGTGTAAAACATGAGTATAAAAAAATCTAGCTGATGATGTTCTGCCATATTCACAGTCGTTTTTATTAAATTTTCACAGTACCAAATTTGTACAGCACTCAAACTAGATTAAAAAAAAAAAAAAAGACTCTGATGTCATGAACCAGAGGAAACAGTACCTGAATAAATGCTCTGACATAAAACAGTATAAGAGGTTTATAGATATTTTTCCAAACTCCTGCCTTAACCACTGGCAATCTCATTTGAAGCCTGTTGTACTTTGTGTCTTTGCCCATCCTAAAGATCACACAGAAGTCAATATACCATCATATCAAGAGCAGATCAGCGTGTCAAGTCTGTCAAGCCTGTCAAGTCCTTCACTTCGTTTTACTACTGCAGCAATTGAGTCAACGTATGAAAACAGTCAAAGCATGAGCTCATTCATTTATGGGCTAGATGACAGTGCTCTCTAACTTAAAGCCAGCTATTCCTCAAAATTCCTGTCTTGGTTCCTATGAGCAGTGAGCTCCTTTCATTCTTGGTATCTGTTCTTTGTGGCAGAAAATGAAAAAGAAAAAGAATAATAAAATATTCATCAGGTCCAATAGGCTCTCCGTAGAGTAAAACTGTGATTTAATTACTTTTTTTAAAACAGCCAGAATTCCACCCAGTTTTCCAGCTTGGTTAGCCTTTCCCAGGAAAGGGAAAAAAATGCTGTTTTCAGAGACTCACCAGATACAAAACAGTGGCATTTTTTAAAGTCACAAGTGCCTTCAATTAAGATGCAAGCTCTAGACGAAATGTCTGGTTATAAAAAGATATATTTACATATATTTTAATGGCATTTAAAATAATTAAAACAAGAGCACTCACTTATTCAATCAGACTATAATTTGAGTACATGAATATTTTGTGAAAATAGTTTAAATTTTTATATTTTTTACCAATAGATGGTGCTAGCAATTTCTGCATTTAATGAAATATCTGCACACATTTTACTCAGCTCAGGCCCATAACAAACTTGTGGAACTGATAGAGAGAAACAGTCTATCCACGTGCCAATTAAAGTAGGAAATGCCAGCTCATGGATACTCAACATTTTGCATACTGAAAAGGCAAGTAGAGCAGCAAAAAGCCATCAGTAACTACCCACTGCAGAATACATACAGTATGCAAATCAGAAATCTGCTGTTCTCACCCCTTCAATGTGTTTTCAAGATTTCTGGAATAGTCACATAACATTTTGCAGTCATTAGGGTGCATACTTTTATCAAAGAGGATACTGGCATCAGTCAAATTAGCTCCTTCATCATCAGTCTTCTGCAGAGCACAATGAAATCTTAACGTCTTAAGCTGAAATCCTACCAAGATTTTGTGCACATGCCTCACTGTAAGCACTAGCAATAGTTTCCTCAAAGTCAATCAAAATGTTCACAGAATGTAAAGTTAAGCAAATCTCTGACTGCCCATGAGTTTGGAGTTAGAGAGAGTCTTTGGAAGTGACTGCAGTGGCTCTCCATGGAAGTGGACAGATGTCTTCTGCAGCCATTAGGAGGATGCATCCAGCATGAAGCGTATTTTTACGACATCCCACCCGCCCTAGAATCTAGAAGGATCACATTCAAAATACACTGTTGAAATGTTTCAGTTCTGTGGATCTGTTTTGTACGTGTTCAGAGAAAGTATACTCAAGGTCACTGCAAGTGCGGTTCAAAAAAAGAACAAATTAAGAATAGGTGGAAACAATCTTGTTCTCTGCATTTCCAATTTCCTCTAAGAACTTTGGTATCTCTAGAAAAATCCCAAAGAATGTTTCCAATATCTTCCTGTCATGGGCTTTATTTTTCTTCTTGCTTACAGACATTCTCAAAATATTTAGAGATAATTGAAACATCGCTACTCTTCAGAGGGAAGATACAGTCCTATGCTCTCCAGTTCATTTCCACATGTACTACACTCTTCGGTGTGAACTGGCTTTACACAACATGAACACAAACCCTCTGGAATAATGGGTTTTCACAGGGAGGTTGCAGCTTAGAAACCTTGAGCTACTGGGGATTTTGGTTGCCACTGCTGTAGCTACTTCATGGTCTGTAAAAAATCCCTGCAGGTCTGTGGCAGTGCATATGATATCCCAAACATAGCTGCTGGACCAAAATCCCAGTGAGTGCAGTATTTTGACCTAGTAGGAACAAATCCCTAAAGAGATTCTATGGCTTTGTTAATTTTTTTATTTCCTACATTCAACAATAAACTACATGACAGATTGTGTGACGGGCTGGGATACTGTTCATTTCCCACTGCTCTGAATGCTTGCCTTAGTCATGACCAATTCCAAATAGCACATTAACAAGCAACGCCAAGGACACCTTGGAGGGGAGGACACATCTGAGAGGATTTCCATTAGTCGCCTCTGTTTTAAGGGTGAAAGAAACAGATCCCCATACACACAAGCTGTGTGTTCTCAGATCCAGAGAACAGGATGTGACCTGTTTTATTTGATAGATATGTATAGATATAGCCCTCAAATTCCTTCACACACAATCTGACAGTTCCAGAGAAGTATAAATACAGTCTTTAAATGAGTGTCTTTTTTCACTTGAGAACAAACCAACTGCTTATGAAGTTTGGCTTCTTTGCTAAGTGCACCAACGAGAGACTCTGAAAGCTATTTAAAACAGGATCAGAAGGACTCACACGGCTCTTCATTGTGAACAAAGAAGTGGACAAAAGCTAAATAGCAATGGATGTGTAGAGACTAGGAAAACCTGGTGATTTCACAAATTCTGACTCAAAAAAAATAAGCAAGGATTAGGAAGAAATGTTCCCACTGGACAATTCATACCATACTTGCTTAGTACCAGTTTCTTCTCTCTTTCCTGACGCACCTATTGATGTCTTATTGCAAGGATGAGTCAGAAGGATTACGTGGACCACAGGTCTCATCCTGCACAGCCACATCAAATATTATAATATAAAAGAATAATCCACAGCACACATTCCCAAAATGTAACAGCAACTGGAACGTTGGCAGAAACCTCAAAAATAGACTGGACACCTCATTTAGCTCACAATAAATGGAGCAAACTTTTCAGCCACATAGAAATGTATGGCAAGTGAGGATAGTCAAACTTTCTCCCATTAAATCAGTGCCAAAAAGCCTACTAACTTCATCAGTGTACAATGAAGCATTCTGCAGCTCCATCTTTTGCTACCAGTAAAATTATGGCAGGTGTAACCCAACTATTCAGCCCATTAGTAAAGAACCTAATGCTAGTATATGGTATATAGATATACTAGTATTTGGGCTTGCATGACATTACTCATTTATAAGGGAAAAGAGGGGGTTAAAATGGAATAATGTATGTGATGGATAACTACACCTCTAACACTATACATGTTCTTGAATTGTTCTTCATGGAAGAGAATCTGGGAGAAAGGGAGGAGTGTACGACCAAGGCCAAATAACAATTACTGCTAGGTTTTAGGGATAGATTGATCAGGAAAGGTTAGAGACCTTAGGACTTTTTTTATATTTCAAGTTGCCAGACTTTGAGGGAAAGTTGTATAATTCCAGTCTATAAATGTTAATAGTCTTTAAAGACCAAGGAAAGAGAATAATTTATTACATCTGTCTTGCTGGGGGTCATATTAGTGAAAGAATCATTTCAGCTCTACAGGAAGCATTTTCAAAAAAGCTTTTGTGATTGGCTGCTCCTGGTGAAATCTGGTTAAAAAGTTAATTGACCTCAATGAAAGAGTAATTTCACCAAAGAAAAAGAACCCAGAACCTCAAAGAAACATATACCAATTGCCACATTTGTTTAATTACTAGATTTCAGGGGCCAAAATATCCTCCAAATTATTTAGTAATTATAAATTTATTTAGATTGTACACCATCTAGCCCAATACTCTGCTCAGAGTATTTTGAATCAGATCAGGTTGCTCGGAGCCTTGTCCAGTTGCATCTTGAACAGCTCCAAGGACAGAGATGTGGAGTCTATTGACCACCAGACTGAACAAGAAAAAGAAATACTTGCAAGCCAGACTAAGGCTCTGATCTATGCACTGAAATTTTGACTGCTATTACTGGCACAATACCCTATTTCCTCTGTAAAAGGTCACAGCAAAGGTGAGTTGGAGAATTTCTGTTCCAAGACTATTATTGTAGATGTGGTCTCCAAGGAATTGAGAAGAACTGAGATGTAAGCAACTCTATATACTGAAAGGGTCATACTGAGAGAGCCATACCGAGAGGATTAGATCAGATTGAAGCATAGGTTTGGTAGCAACAGTGCAAGTGCAAGCAGGTGTCTAAATTCTAGATCAAAGTTAACCCACAATACCTGTTTTCCATGCATGTAATTAAAAATCAAGAGGATAAAAAACCTGTCTAACAGACTGAAGCATCCTACTGAAGGATCTTTGACTTCCACGTGAAATATTTTAAGGGTTGCCAAGGCAAAATTCAATTAACCAGTAGTATTAAAGTGTGACTAGGAGGGCCACAACTACCCAAACTGTCTTGCTATGGATCAGATTAAAAAAGTGTGAATTCTATCAGAAATCAAAATATAGCTAGTTAAAGAGCATGGGGAGGCTGGCAGGTTTTCGTCTAGCTTGTTCAAACATTGTGTTGTTCTTGTTTCATCGGATAAAACGCATGCAGACATTCCACAAAGGAAATTATATTGTATGCCCCTTTTTTAATAAGATTAAAAGAGCTCCTTTCACCATCAGTGACTGCCATTAATTGGTATGCTGCAAGGGAGCTGACACATCCCTGGATGGCACATCTATTAAGTGTAGACTGCAATCAGTAAAATAGGTTTTCCAACAAACGACTCGTCAAAGCCTTGACACAAGAATTACTTATGCTTGTAGTCAGTCATTCACCTTCTCCCAGTTCAAAGGCTCATCTTCTGCCCCCACACCAGAATGTGAAACACAGTGAAATGTGCTTCTCTGTTTTCACTTGATTAAAGTGCTAATCCACAGATAGAGCTGTATCAGTGAATGTCCTAAGGATGCCACAACAGACTGAGGGTGGAAAAGCAGTGGTGCAGGAATACATCAACTTTCCACTTTTCCAGAAGCTGTAATTTCAAGATAGTCTCAGCTTTTCTGTGGTAATAGATGTGAACAGAGAATGTCTTTCAGCTGACAGTTCCACCATCCAAGTTTACTAGCCCAGCCTGGGTTTCTTTGATCCTCAGGCTTTCTGGAAATAAAAACAATTCTCACGCTACCTCGCAGTAAATGCACGTGTTTTACCCGGATAAACCTCTGGTAACATTCAGTGGCAGAGCTGCTGTTCACTGCAAATGCAAAATGTCCCCTTGACAAACTTTTTTCTTTCTTTCTTTTTTTTTTTTCCCTTCTTATTTGATATTTTAATCTATGCATTCTTATGTACTGAATTGTAACTCTGCTTCTGCATCCGGAGCACTGAGTGGGCAGCAATGATCTCTTAATTAAATTGGATAAGTTCTTCCTTAGGATGTATGTGACAACATCTCAGGGTCACTGTGTACTTCACCTTGTCACTTGGCTTACGCCTGACAGCTATTCCTGGGACTATGCATTGTAACATAATATGAAATAATAATACACAAGGCTGCTTTTAAGAAGCTCTCTGAAGCACTTTAAGGAGACTCTGTAATAATGAATACTAGGGGATAGGAGTCACCTCCCCAGACTTTAACATTTAATCACTTACATGCCTCTTTTAAGTTAAAGAGAGAGATTCAGGAGATGATTCATTTCAGAATTTCTCTTCAGCTGCTACCTAAAATATTAACCAGATACCTAATTGTCACACCAGAAGGAGGGAGTGAACAGCAATCCCAGATAACTATCTTTAATGCTGGTTGATGCTGACTGCTGGGGGAAAAAATAAAAAATAAAACAAAGCCAACTCAGAAAACCCTAATGAGGCAGATTTAAAAAGTTGACTTCACTGGGAAGGTCAGATTTCCTAGCAGAGTCTCTAACAATTTGCAAGACTTAGGTTTCTCGGGATCATTTCTAATGTCTGGATTTCATTTTTTCCTATTTTTATTTTCACACATAACTAACACATGCAGCTAGGGAAAGGTTATGATTTTCTTTTCACTGGCAGACTCTTTTTTCATCCTGAGCAGCTTTATAAAACTCAAGGAAGGAAATAATATTTGAATCACAGTGATCCCTTATGGAATTCTGTCACAAATGAAGTGGAAAACTGAGTTCATACAAAGCTATGCTGGCCATGAATGCTCTTTTCCACAGTTTTGGCACTAAGAAGGGGCTCTGCCTTTTGTTGAAAAGTGATAATTCTGGGGTATTCCATTTTCCAAAGAACTGGAGTTTTACCAGTTTGCTGATGTCTTCCTGCTTGATGTATGAATTTAAGAGACTTCAGACTTCTGTAAGGGATTTCAATTTTTATCATGGATTTTCCAATGTAAAACTGAACTCTCCATAATATCAATAAAGCACATGTTAAATGGATTAAGCACTGGCTAACTAATTAGAGCTGTCAAAGGGGAACCATCTCTGAACAGGGATGTTGCTAGCACTGTTCTTCAGTCATGAGTATTAGACTTGACCTTGTTCAATATTCCTATCAGTGGTCTGGAAATAAATATCAAACAGCATACGGATTTGTAGAGTATCACATAATGGTGGTTAGGTGCTCATGCCAAGCAATTGGAATTGTTGCCTACATCAGACTCTGTCATTAAATGAGTCTTAATGGAGTGAAAGAAACAAAGTCACAGAGACTCCGACTGGGAGATTCTCTCTCGAGCGCTTGTGACTGTATCCTAGAAAACTACGATTGTAGAAGAAAATCTAGAGTGCATGGCAGAACTAAAATAACTCAACACATGCTGCCTGTGGGAGGTTGAGAGAAATTGGGCTATGAAACCTTCAGTGTTTACTGCCAGGGATTGGCATGGCCAGTAATACACCTGTTCCTTTTCTAAGCATGGCCCTATGAGTAGCCACTTGGAAATTTGAAGTTATTACTGGGGTGTTGAACATTCACACAACAGCAACTAGACAAGACATGAATTAACTGTCACATACTGCTAAGATCTGGAGAAGTTCTTTCATTAGAACAAATCTTACCAGTCATTTCTTTTCACATGTTCATGGTTTGGCAGCAACGTAATAAGTGATATCATGGATCTTGTCCTAGATACAAAGCTCCAAAGAAACACCCCTCAAAACCTTTTTCTTTTAAATAATCTATTTATATATTCACATAAAAGCCACATGTGATCATGTACTTTCCTTTATTTTGGGGGTAACCTAAGCACTAATAAATACACACTACAGCATCACTGACACCATTACCATGACTGTCCCGCTTCTGTAGATCAATCGTACCAGTACCAACACACCTAGTGTTACAACAACATTCATATGTTATCTGCACACATTGCAGCCTAGCAGGACGATGTTTATTAGTCCAGGAGACACAAGCTAAATATTCTCTTGTAGGTTAAAGGTGAATCATGATATTTATTACTTCTTATAATGCACTGCTCTTATGCTAGCTAACAAACTCCCTATTTCTCACAGGCTGAATTCCTTTTCATTTGCATAGTAAGAGGGTAAAAGGCTTCCTAGTCAATTATTGGATTTTAATAGAGAAACATCTCTCAGTACAGAGGCGTTTCTCATGTGTGACAGTTCGAGGACTGATACTAGAAGGGTTCCTTCAGCTTTGGTGCCTACTGTTTAAAAAAAAGGTACAAAGAAAAGCTTAGAAGAGCAGCAAAAGAGACACAAAAACTGGAGGAAAAACATGCCTCTGAGTGAGAGTATGATCTTTTTTATCAAAAGGAAGAACACATTACTCACATTATAAATCTACAGTGTATGTATGTTCTTCATGGGGATAAAAAAATCGAAACTGGAAGTCTTTCATCTCATAGAGAAAGTCATTGCTGGAAGTCTAGTTAAAGCTAGTCTACTTTAAATTTAAATGAAACAGTTTTAGTTTTTAAACAAACAGTGATAAAGCAATGGAAAAACACTACCTCGGTACACTTAGGAAAGGTGCAACTTTAACCTCAAAACACCAGGGTCCACTCAGTCTAGATCAAGAGGTCTGACAAGTGTACTGATACAAATTTTGTTCTCACCAAGTGTTTGTGCACAATACACTGGAAGCACACACCTTAGTACAAGTGACAGACTGGGAGAGAGGAAGCACAATCGGGTTTTACAGATACGATGAGTGTGATTTACTACTGGGAATATTTATTCAGACAAAACTACTCAATGGTTAGAAAGGATCTAACCACTGTTTGGTAGGCTCCACTGTTTAACTTACACAAGCCTGTAATTCAGTAGAAACTGCCCTGGTCTTCAAACTTCTTTCTTAACTGGAAAATTGTCTCACGTTATTACAAGCAGGATTATTAGACCATTTAAGTTCCAAACTGCTGCAGTTGGATTAGAAGTAGAAAGCTGACCTTCAGCTTGTTATTTCACTGCTCCAGTCATGGATGGACAGTACCCCTTTGATTAAGCATACATCTTGGTCCCAATCCTACCCCTCTGAAGCTCTGTCCTTGCAGAAACTTCTGCTCTCTCTGCTTCACATGCTCTTGGAGTGAGCACTGCTGAACTCCCAACACGATGGCTTGGCCATGTGCATAATGTGTGTGTGTGCACAGCAAAAGCTACACAGGGAAAGCAGAAGCACAAGTGACTTAGTTGCAGTAAGCTTTATCTTCCTTTCATCTGTGTCTCTTCCACATTGATACTCTTCCTATCACTTAACCCTAGAATTTCAAACAATATCTTTGGAGTTTGTTGAACCATAAGTTTTTACTTGTTTATTCTATGTCTTCACTGCAGCAAAACACTGGGATGCAGGCGGTGCCACAGTGGGGTACTCGGTAACACAAAGCACATAAATAAAAATGATCTCTCGTTAACAATTTAAATGTGTAGGCATGAACAACATCATGGGATTACAGGTCATGCCCCAAAAGGAAAATCGGAAAATTAATTCAAGCCCAGTGCTTGTATCTATTCCAATTTACACTGCACTTCCTCATAAACAGAAAGCAACGGGAAAGGCAAAAACGAGGCAAAGGAGAAGCAAAAGCAAAGAGGCAAGGAGAAAGGCAAAGCAAGAGGGGAGTATTGTTCTTTGCAACGCCAACAAACAGCTACTCTAAAATATTGTTGCTTCTAGAGATGCTACTTTTCTACACAAAATATTGCCAGTAATCACTTACACTGGCACTTGCTTTTAACTGACAGATCCTGGGTAACTTCATTGTTTTTTCCACTTGAACGGTAATGCCACTATAGAAATTCTTGATTGCATTTTCTTGCTTTTTGACACTGTATTCTGTATTTGTCATTTGTATACATACATATGTAAACAGCTTCACGGCAAATTCTATTTGCTGACTCACCTTGAGTGACCCATAATGTATCTGATTGCAGGATATGGTACTATTTGGAAAGGCATAGGAATTTAATATGACCACTTGCACCAGAAAATATTACAGTACTTAGAGAAAAAAAAAGGTAGAGGGGAATATAAGAGTCTGGAGTTGATATGAAAGTGTAGGAAGAAGGCAATCAAAATGATGAATAATAAGACATATCAGCCCAACTCTGAAAACCACACTTATTGGTTATTCTAATAGAACAGGCAAGTATTTCGTTTGTTTTTTTTTTTTTCCTATAGACAAATGAACTCCTGTGTTATATGCTTAGGTCCATGGACAGCTTTGAATTCTCAGGGGACAGGAAGCCGTGAAGCATCAGAATACTGCTTCCATGAAATATCATTGCTGTGGTTCACCACAAGCCTATGTGGTCATTTACATTTCTGTGAAACTGGAGAAAAATTCTCTGTAATCACAGGTCAGCAGAGAAACAGATGCCACCAGCCAGAAAAAATAAACCCCAACAAGTTATTGAGAAGGTTCCTGTTTAAAATGTGGTCTAGAAGTATCATGTCTTGGTTTACAGTCTCAGACACACATGCTTCTTAGTTGTTCCCAACTTCCTCTTTCAGCTACTGACTCCAGAGTTTATGACTTCTTAGGCAAATGAGTCCTTGAAATACTCAGAGAGGCCCAGACTGTCATCTGTCCTTTGTGACAGTATTAGCCAGCATTGATTGTGACTGTTGCTACCCCTCATGGCTTGAACTGGAAATTTTCTGGTTTAAAAATACTCTGCGACCACAGATAAGGGCTATCTAATAAGATGGGATGGATGTTTTTTCTCCCATGCATTCTCTCCTTGGTAATCTTTTATATCAAACTGCAGAAAACAGAGCTGGGACATTTTGGCATCAAGAACAAGTAGAGACGTTATAAAGTTACAGGCTGAATTTGTAACTTTAACAGGTGTAAGGGTATAGATCAAATGGCACTGTCCTACCTTGTTCTTGTGAAGCCATTTATTATGCATGTGGCCAGATATACTATAGATGGGATCAGTAAAATATCTTTGGGACACAGTAATGCAGCTTCCTCTCTGTATTTCTTTTAGATTCAGTTTGTTTGCTATAGATGCTGGCTGTTATAAAGGCAACACCTCATTAGATTCTCTTGACTTGATAATGATAATTTGATCTGACCTGGACAAGCTGGCGAGTTGGGCAGAGGGGAATCTAATGAAGTTCAACGAGGGCAAGTAGAGAGTCCTGCACCTGGGGAGGAATAACCCCGTGCACCAGTACAGGGGAGAGGTTGACATGCTGGAAAACATCTCCATGAAGACGGACATCAGAGTCCTGATGGAGAACAAATTAACCATGAGCCAACAGTGTGCTCCTGTAGCCAAGAAAGCTGATGATCTCTTGGGGTGCATTAAGAAAAGTGTGACCAGCAGGTCAAGGGAGGTTCTCCTCCCCCTCTTCTCTGCCCTAGGGAAGCCACAGCTGGAGTACTGTGTCCAGTTCTGGTCTCTCCCATTCAAGAGAGACAGGGAATTACTAGAGAGGGTGTAACAAAGGGCTATAAAGATGATTAGGGGACAGGAGCATTTCTCTTAGGAGGAAAGACTGAGAGACCTGGGGCTGTTTAGTCTGGAGAAGAGAAGATTGAAAAGGGATCTTATCAATGCTTATAAATATCTGAAGAGCAGGTGTCAAGAGGATGGGACCAGACTCTTTTCAGTGGTGCCCAGTGATAGGACAAGGGGCAACGGGCACAAACTAGAACACAGGAGGTTCCACGTAAACATAAGGAACTACTGGGAGGGTGACAGAGCCTGGACCAGGCTGCCCAGAGAGGTTGTGGAGTCTCCTTCTCTGGAGATTTTCACAGTCCACCTGGTCATGTTCCTGTTCAACCTGCTCTAGTTGTACTTCCTTCAGCTAGTGGGTTGGGCTTGATGATCTCCTGAGGTCTCTTCCAACCCGTATAATAATAATAATGTCCAGTCTGATTATTTTGGACTATCAATCTGTGAGTTTAGATTTGCTATTAAACAAAACAAAACAAAAAAAGGACGGAAAGCAAAAAAAACCCTGTCAAATGAGAACCATTTTCTGGGCACCTTGCTGATTCCTATTGGTAAATACATAAAGCATTTGCAAACTACAGAAATGCTTCATCAACTTTTTTGAGACATTGACAGAATTACATTAACAGTTGGGGTTTTTTTCCATATTATTGTATCTTTTCCCTAGTTTATGGCAAATGTATATGGTATCAGGACTAATGGATGCATTTAATAGCATAATAGGATGCATCTTTTAGTAACTGGGGAAAAATGTATAGTAAAATATAAAATACAAATATTTCATGATATACTGCTGTGACAATGAGTCTTCTTGTCCAATTAGCATAGGAATGGCATTCCTGTCTATTCTAGCTCATGGGGAAACAGTGACTGTCAGCAAAAGGTAAACTGTGTCTAATCGTGGTTTGAAAATAGCCTGCATATATTCTATATGGAAATCAGTAAACTAACCTCTTTGGTTTTGCTAAAAATATGATTCCATATTACTGAACCTTAAAAATGCCTGCATTTTGCAGATTGAATAGAAATCCATTTGCCAGAAAAAAACACTCTAAGTTTGCATTTTACATGCAGAAAAGCTTTGTTTTGGAATTCATATCCCAGTGTGGCATTCAGCCTTTCCAACATATAAAGCAATATATGGTGGGCTGGGGGTTTGGGTTGGATTTTTTTACTTTAACGTCTTCTAAAAAAAGTATATCCAAAATATTATGACTGATAAGCAACTGTTAAATCTGATAAAAAGTCTCAACTTAGTCAGCTTGACTTCCCTTAATTTGAAAGAGACAATTCCAACCTCTACACGTCCACAGCACTGAACAATCTACAGTTGCAGACACTGAGAGGGCACCTAAGAATTAGCCCCCCGTACTGATAGCTGGGGGGTGTTAGCAAAGGTGCACAACCACTCTGTGCTCCTGCATGCAGACTGCACAGCAGGCACGTACATAAGCCGCTTCTTCCGAGGAAGTCACAGCTCATAGGATGCAGCTCAGATAAACAGGAGACCACGCTAAGGCTACCTCATTTTATAATCAGAATTAGTACAGCAGCAGAGTCTGTAGCTGACAGACTCCGAGGGATGACTTGTATGTGACTGAGGTCCCCTTCTATCTTTTCAAACATCTGAATTTTCTGTCTAGTGCTATGAGACGCTTCTCCCCCCAGTCACTTGGGGTAGGAAGGCCACAGAAATATTCATGCTTACTGTTGTTGGTTAGGGCTATACGTGCAAAAAGGCATATGGGTGTCACTGCTTTGCTGGGATACATGCATCCTCCTGCAACTCAGAGGCTATTTTGGTGAGGGAAGAAGTAGCCATCTTTTTTTATCCACCTTGGAAGTGCTGCTTAATACATGTACTTAGGAGGTGAGATACTGAAATACTGCACTCATGGCTGGGTGACACTGGTGTTCTGTCAAAAGCAGTTTCTAAATGAGGAACAACAACATTCACGAGTTCAGCAATCACCCCCCCTGAGCAACCCTGCTGGGGAATTTTTATGGTACCTCTTGAGGGAAATTAATCATGGACTTGTGCTTCAGTATAAAAGAAAAAAATCATGAACAATTAATTGGGCAGAATCCTTCCAAAATACCAGTCTGCAGTGTTACAATGTGTCACAAGCAGATTCCTTATATACACTCGCACCAGCACCAATCCTGAAAGCAGTTGCATGGGGCACCTCAGCCTAGCCCAGTTCTGCTGCCCAAAGGTGGCCCCTGAGCTTGGATCCCAGAGTGCTCCCATTCCAGGATGGTCTGCAAGACAGTGCTGAAGGGAAACTTCACTCCCTTGCAAGGAATCTGTGCTGTCTCTAGCATGCTTACTTCCAGTCTGCTTAACCCCTTCCTGCAGTTGAGTCTCCTTGCCCTCCATTTCAGGTCATTGCTTGGTCACAAGTTACCACTGCTGAGCAGCTACAATTTCTCCATCAACCCGCTACTCTTCTCTCTCTTTCTCTCTTGTTCTTCATGTGTTCTCCCACTCCCCATGCCACCAGAGGAGATGGGGGGAGTGACTGGCTGTACAGGTGTTCAGCTGTGAGCTGAGGCCACCCCACCACATGCATTGCAAGCCATCTGTGCTTACCCAGAGTGCATTTATGGTCCCAAATTACTTCCTTTCATTGTGGTGACATGAGTTCCCTGTTCAGTAATCATGAACTCCCCAGTCTAGATATGCTATGGCCATCCTTTTAGAAGCTGAGAGGGTTTTGAGTACAAAGGGATGCAACTTTCTCATGTGCATGCTTCAGAAACAGAATGTAACATGTTCCCAAGGGGAACTTCCTACTGCATCTTATATTTCCTTTTCAACAAGACCTAGCAAAGCCATTACTTACACCATACAGTAATCTGTAATATTAACAGCTGTCAGTGCATTACAAATAGTTTTGGCAATGGCCTCTAGATGTTAAGATTTATAAGGATAAGAAGACATTGAGGGTGGCGAGAATTTCACAACGGGAGCAAAAGCAAAACACTCTCTCTGACTCCATAAAATCAGGAAACCCTGAAAGAACATCTTGTCTATAAAGCATTTAGGATCTTGATTAAAGTCATTGTTTACAGCCTAGAAAAGATACTATTAGAACAGCAAGGCCGGTTTCACTATCAAGCTCATCAGCACAATCTGGCCAGGAGGTACATTTTAAAAGGGCTCTTTAGTTTTGCCCTAAAGTAGTTTCAGTATCTAGGCTTTAAAAATATGATCAAGAATGTAGAAAAATCAAACCCAATATTTCATGCTGATGTGTTCCAGTGCATTACTGTCAGACTTTCAGCATGAAAGGAATAGCCCCTTTGTGCAAAGAGAATAGCTAGGAGAAGATTCAGGGAATAATAAAAGAAGCTTCAGGAAGTGGTTATAGAATACTGGGTTTATCCAGCAAATATACATGTAGCTTAGGTCTATGAAGTACTTGTGATGAGTATTGCTGTACTTTCTAGCCCATTAAAAATTAGCTTAGCTGGCCATTAGGCAATGGTTACTCCCTCCTTGAAACCCTCCACTGGCTCTTCAGCACTCTCACAGTTTCTTTCTTCAAGGTCCTGTGATGAATTTTAGGTTTCAGCCTTCATTTGGTGTCTGTTTCTGCCTTGTGTATGAGTTAGTCCATCTTCAACAACCACTTCTCAGACTATACCCTTTGAAGTGAACACCCTTCTAATACCAGTCTGAACAGTGAATCTCCACACTGTACTTCTAGACTGAAAGCTACTTGAAGCACAAGGATGGGTTACCCTGAAGAATACTTACATTTATCTCTGAGTGACTAGTACTTACATAAAATAGGCAATTTTATTATAATATAGATTTATTCTCTCCTTTTTTTTTCTCTGAATTGAACATGTAATAAGAGAGTTCAAAAAGAGAAAAATTGCTAATTGTATATTTATTTTACCTCTTTTAATTATAATGTGAAATTTCTAACAAAAGGTGGGTTTTGAACAAAGGACAAGCCTATACCAGGGATACCTCTGAAAGAGTTTTCAGAGAAAGTCCAACCATCTCAGTGCAGTGTTTCTTCTGCAGGGTATATATACCCTTCAAAGCTAATTGATCTGTGTGGCTATAGCTTCCACTGTAAGAGATGACTGTGATAATACTATTCAAATGCACTGTACAGTGTAGCCATACCCAAAAAGTCTAGTTATGTTAGTTTTCAAAACCTATGAAATCAAATGTTTACGTATTTAGAATGTGTCAACTCCGTTTTCTCACAATTGAAAGCTTGCACTAAATCACTAGTTTTGTTCAGTCCAAAACTGATAAATAACATTTTGTTCAGTCCAAAACTCCATTTTAAAATGAGTAAGTTGTACATCAGAATAGATGTGTATGGCTTTTCTATGTGTGTACAGTCTAACCAGTTATCCTTCTTCTTCTTGAAGAACATGCTATACATTGGTTTTTTTCATTCTTGATTTTATTTCATGATACCCTGATGAATACACATAAATAATGGGAGAATCAGCAATATCAGCATCAGATATATCTCATTCCAGGAAAAAAAAGTGTAACAGGTAATGGGCAATTTTTCTGTATTAGCTCAGTATAATTGGGATTGTTTGATTCTATCCAGCAGTGTGTTCTGTGTACAAGATCCTGATGGACTTAAATCAATATATTTTCACTTGGTAGGGTTATTTATCCATCTTTAAAGTGTCACAGTACTGTCAAGGACAGACAAGTAGATGTGTGAAAAAAATTCAGAGAACCACTCTTTTTAGAAGTATGTGAACTGTTAATTGTGATAAAGTTTAAAATAACATGATAAACTAAATATCAGTCTCATTAATGAATCAACAAGCAACCGTTGCCAAGTATACCATAAAATTAATTACTGTTAGTTGGTAAGTGGTGCTGGGCAAAATGACTTGATTTAAGGTGGGAAGAGTGAGAGCTGACAGGATACTGTAGAAGCTGAAAGCTTTGTGTATATGTCAAGACAACAGCAGATGCATTCATCTGCCACTGAGAAACCTTAGCTACTTGAAGTAAAGGATAGCATTATTAATACCTGCTTCACATTCTAGACAGAACCACTCTAAATGCAATTATCTGGAAATGGTAACAAATATATTACTGACAGCTGATTAATTGTTCATTAACTGTATCTGTAACCATCACAGGACGCACAAAATGAAGTAGAAATCACGGGGTGACCAACAAAGTAATGCACCTGGGTTATCAACCCATTGTTTAAAACCTAGAAATAAGAAGGGGTATTTAGCAGTAAAAAATGAGCATTCAGGACTGCCATGCTTCTGACCCACCAATTAAATAAATAAAAAAAAGGCTATTTGAAACCCTCTCCTAAAGCTCCAACTTCTTGTTCCTTTTTCATACTTAAGAGATTAAGAGTACATATGGATGTAATACTGATTTTGCCTAGTTTTGTATTATTCTGCTTGAGTTTGGACATAATTGCAACCAAACTGCATGCTATTACTCACTGTCTCATATTTTTTTCTATAATAATAGCTTGAAATGTTTTAGGAATAATGCCACCTTCAAAGGATAAAGGACAAAGCTGTTTATGCTGTGGTCTGATATGATCCCAGTTTATGAAATCGATATAACTTAATTATTTTGTGTTGGTCTGGTGAATTGAATGTGACCATCACTGAAATTTCCCCTCCTTCTAGTGTTTGTTCATTAGAAGAAAGCAACAAACATTGTTTACTGACTCAAGATTCAGACAGTAACTGGACAGGTATTCTTTATGAAAAGGTCTCCAATGCAAATAATGACAGTTTCCCCTACCCACCCACTCCTACTTTGTAACGCTCTTGCAGATTACTCACAGAGTGAAATCAGAGGCAATGTCAGAGAGACTCTCGCGGGCTAAGCCGTGAATAGATTTTTTTCTCCTAGTAACCAAAAAAACCATTGAAAGTTAACCAGTCAAAAGATGTTATTGTGCAACATCACACTCCAACCAACTAAAAGAGTAAACAAGGACAGTTCATCCTGTCCTGTCACCAATTCTGCTGCAAAAATGGCTTTTCATCAGTGGAGAGATAGAGACATTGTTCAGAAATACATAGCCTATAACAGAGACTGGTATTTTTCCTAACATTAAAAAATAGAAATACCATGTATTCATACAAAACTGCTCCTGATCTTTCAGAAAATGGAAAGACCCCTATTTTATATCACTATGGTGTGTATCAAAGTAAAACTGTTATTTCGAGTTGTTTCTTAAAAAGAGATATTGTGGTGAACATTATCAGAGACATTTTCAGAAGGAAATGTCCCATTTCCTTTCAGATAAGCTGTTGAAACTCTGCCGTGGGTATATAGACTCATCTGAAAGCACATCTCCATTTTGTGACACATGCTGGATATACAAATTATCAAGGACAATTGCACTGAAAAGTGACTAGAAACAATTGTCCCTTTAGGGGACAGCTAACTGCAGGTCTAATTTAACTCATCAGCCATACACAGGCATGCAAGTTCTGAGCAGGTTTCACAGACAGAGCCAATGACACGCTCTGCACCTGAAACAGTCCCATCATTGTTACATCTACGTACCTATACAGTGTTACTTATTTTTGTTTGATATCACAGACCATGCTGAAGGGGTTTATTTTGTTTGGTTTCTTCCCTGAGTCCCTAGCATTTCATGGAGTCCTTCCTGCTCCTGGTATATTGGCTATGTAAAGGCAAGCTTCTCTAGCTCCTTCACTGCTCTGAAGTCACAGATGCTTTATTTAATTTTGTGACCAGAGGAATCAGTTTTCAAACAAGATCCCTGAATGGGAATTGTGAGCATCAGGAATTACAGTTAGGCAATAGAATTTTCTGTAACAAGAAAGAAACGTTTACAGGAATAACCTAAGTCATATCATATCAGACCAAAGAAGCAGTTATTCCAATTTTGTGCACCTGACATAGCCAATAACAGATCTCTAGTGAACACTGCAAAAGCACTCCTTAAAATATATGCCAAATATATAGTGGTCAGGGACATCATGTATAAAGGTGTATCTTGTGTAGCTGTCAGAACTTTTTCTCTTCACGCATGTGACATTCTGGTTTTTTACACTCAGAGTATCTCTAATGTCCTTAGTCAGAGAATTCCAGAGATATCTATACCTGAAGAAGTATCTTCTTTTATTTGTTTAGAACTTGACACATACCTGTCTCGCCTGATGTTCCCTACATCTTGTATTAGAAGAGATAGTAAATAATCTCTCCCCATTTGCCTTCTCCCTGACACTCCTGACATTCTGCCATATCCACCTGACATCATTTCTCTTCCAGACCGGACTATTCTATTCAATCATCTTTCATTCAGAAGCCATATATTACCTTTGATCATCCTTGTTGCCCTTAGTGTAACTTTTCTTGTTGTAACATCACTTTTCTTATGTGAAGGGACCAGGATTGTTAAAAAAAAAAATCTAAGATTTGTTCTCATTTTTATCCTGGAAGGTCAGAAGATTTGAGCTCTGTCATCCATTAGGAAAGATTAGATTTCTATCCCCTGCTACACTAAGCCTGTCACTCTAGCATGAGATACAGCAAGGCAAGTTCTCAAGTCAGGGTGATGTCTTAGCACAGACTTATCTGCCAGGGAGCAGAACAACTTCCCAGGTCGCTTTCTAAAATCCCTTGAGTGTTTCAGTGTGTATCTATTTGCATTACTCTCTTGCTCTCTTCAACAAGTTTTAATCATGGAATCATAGAATTGTTTTGCTTGCAAGAGACCTACAATATCATGAAGTCCAAGCGCTAATGCAGCACTGCCAGGTCACCGCTAACCCATGCTCCTCGGCACCACAGGCACAAGTCTTTCCATTACCTCCAGGGATGGTGACTCAATGATTTCCCTGGGCAGCCTGTTCCTGTGCCTCACAACCCTTTCTGTGAAGAAATTTTTCCTAATATTCAATCTAAACCTCCCCTGTCACAACTTGAGGCTGTTTCCTCTTGTCCTGTTGCTTTTTGCTTGGGAGAACAGACTGATCCCCATCTCCCCACAATATCCTTTCAGGTAGTTAGACAGAGCAATAAGGTCTCCCCGGTGCCTCCAGGCTAAACAACTCCAGTTCCCTCAGCCACATCTCATAAGACTTGTTCTCCAGACCCATCACCAGCTTTGTTGCCCTTCTCTGGACACACTCCAGCACCTCAGTCTTTCTTGTAGTAAGGGGCCCAAAAGTGAACATGGGATTCAAGGTGCAACCTCACCAGTGCCAAGTACAGGGGAACAATCACTTCTCTAGTCCCGCTGCATCTCTCTTTTTTTGGTACTATGCAGGATGCTGTTGGCCTTCTTGGCCACCTGGGCACACTGCTAGCTCATATTCAGTCAGTGGTCGACCAATACGTCAAGGTTCTTTTCATCCAGGCAGCTTTCTAGTCACTCTTCCCCAAGCCTGTAGCGCTGCTTAGGACTGTTGCAGGAGCAGGCATTTGGCCTTCTTAAACCTTGTGTGATTGTCCTCAGCCCATTGATCCAGCCTGTCCAGAGCCCTCTGTAGAGCCTCCCTACCTTCAAGCAGATCAACAAACACTAATCTATGAAGGGCTAAACTCCCTAAGAGGTACACAATGTACATACAGGTTTCCAGATACAAGAATTCTGCACTTCAGAACACAACCTATTTTCCAGAAAGAGTCAGAAAAGTTGAGCCATAGCATCCAGCAGAATGATCTAGATTTCCATCACTTCCCTCAAATAAACTAACTGCTGAATGAGGCAAACACCTTGTCAGGACACTACCCCACACCTTCCCCAGTGCTGGGGCTGTAACTGGCTCATTTACACAATGCCTGTTCCTGTCTACCTGTGACTGCATGAGCTTGTCCTGGGATAGCTACAATCCTCCACAAACAAGCTGTACAGTCACAATTCAAGACTGTATGCCCACACACAATCTGTACTCAGAGGAGTGGGCAAATAAATAGGAAACATAACAAATGAATAATATCGTGCAAAATTCAGTGCAGAATAACTACATATAAATGTTCACAAGGAAATGTTAAAATCATAACTAAGGGAAGAGAAAGTAATGTCTCCAGTGACAAACTCCATCTCTTTTCTGCACTACTATTAACACTCCATGGAAAACAAATTTGTGTCTGGAAGAAACACCAAATTCAATTGGAAACAAGAAGAGTCTTCCTTTGAGAAGTAGCTTTAGGATAAATATTATTCTATACCTATGTTATTTATTTATTTTAGATCCAGATGTTTCTCCTGATTTCACTGCAGTTTTGCTGTTAGTTCTTTTGCACAAGGAAGGAGTCAGCAATGGTAACGTTCGGAACAGCCTTAAAAAATACTGACATGGAACTCTTCCTGTCATTGTGGTACCGAGCCAGTTGTGTACAGCAGAACAAGGCAAGAAGCAGCACTGATTCCATTTTAGCCACAAAGATCTGGTTATTCCACAGGGAAAGATTATTATATTTAATATTTTTTTACCTTTGATATACTTTTTTTTCCTGAAAAAAAAAAAAAGAATAATAATAATGTATTAAAATAATATTAT
>WUAM01000143.1:9632316-9684888 GCA_024336885.1 Actenoides hombroni | reverse complement strand
CGCCCCCAGCCCCTCTGATATCTGAGGACCAGCTGGAACGCAAGGGGGTTTATTTTCTGCCAAATTACTTTACCCTTCTCATGCAACAATAAGAAAGACTTTGAGGTGCTGGAGTGGGCCCAGAGAAGGGCGACAAAGCTGGTGAGGGTCTTGATAATAAATATTATGAGGATTGAGTGAGGTACCTAGGATTGTTTAACCTGGAAAAATGGAGGCTGAGGGGAGGCCTTATCACTGTTGTCAACTACTTGAAAGGAGGTTGTGGAGAGGTGGGTGTTGGTCTCTTCTGACAAGTCACAACTGGTAGGACAAGAGGAAATGGCATCAGGTTGTGCCAGGGGAGGTTTAGGTTGGACATGAGAAAAAAACTTCTATACCAAGAGGGTTATCAAAGACTGGACCAGTCTGCCCAGGGAAGTGGTTGAATTGCTGTCGCTGGATGTGTTTAAAAGCTGTCTGGATGTGGTGTTTAAGGACATGGTGTAGTAGTGGCCCTGGTAGAGTTTGAAAATGATTGGACTTGATGATCTTCAATGTCTTTTCCAACCATGGTGATTCTGTGATTCCTGCCATTAGCTTTTTGCCTTACCACCACAGCTGTTCTGAGCATGTGGCTCTGGTGGAAGGGAAGGAAGCATGGAAAAGAGTATGACAAAAAGCAAATCCTTGCTTTATTGCAACCATCTTGCTGTAGTTTAATTAGAGGATTTCAGGAAGCCCCAGATTAGTAAATGGAAAGCTTTGTGATTTGCCTTGGTAATTATTGAAATGAAATTTCAGGAGCTGAGATAATTCCCAAGGGAGGGTGCATCTGTGCACTTCAAATTAGCTGCTTATATGCTCACTTAGATTCTTTACATGCCTTCCAAACCATGCTGGTGTACTTAAAAGGTATGATCAAGTTGACAGATTTAGAAGGAGGAAATCTTTGGTAGATTACCTTGGCAGAAATTTCCCCACCCTTGTGCTTCCACCATTAACCACTTTCAGGTATCAGTTTATGAAGATAAGACTTTTCTACTGTTTTATTTGGAATGTATTACAACACCCCTTATGCTTCTGAGCTAGGGCATCTGTCAATTAGGCAGGTCGAAATGTGTTTCTCTAAGCTTGGGTCTTTTTATTTAACTGTTAAAATCCTTCCTTATTTTTTTGCTATTTGTAAAGTTACTATAAAGTACTAATTCTCTACTATTAATTCCAGTATTATGCCAGTATGAAATTCTGGGAAAAAAACTGAAGCACAATTTGCTTAGCTGAAAAGTTATATATGGTTAAATGCACTTCAGATCAGTTGTAGAGTTGCTGTGGTGTTTCCCTGTGAGGGCTGAAGCTGTTAACAGTGTGGACAAAAACATCCATGTGACTGAGGGTTATCCAGGCACACCTCTCAGACAAAGCTCCTCCAGACCAGACTCACTTGCAGTCCAGTGCTGTATCTGCCAAGCTGTCTTGGGTTTGCTTTTCTCCTTTCAGTGGTACTGAGTGTGAACTTTGAGTTAACTGAACCCCTTACTGAGTGTCACTGGAAGCTGGGTTGTGAACCCCTGCTGAGGCCTTTTTAAGATATTATACCTTCGTAAATCTCCACCAAAGTCTGTATACCCCACTGTCCCTTGCTTTCCATATAGACACGATTAAATATTTGTGTGTTCTATACCCCACAGGAAGTGTAGGGAACATGAACATTCCTGGCTGCACTCCTAGTATAGCTGAGTCTCAGTCTTGAATTCATAAATAAAAATCCCATGCAAATTAGCTAATTTATTTGCAGTCAGGATGATGCTGGCACTTGTCATAATCATGTATTCTACATTTATTTCTATCTCTCAGCTAGCTTTTTTTATTAACTATTCATATTTTTATCTCCTGTTATTTATTATCTTATGGTGTAGCTCAGCTTGCCCACTTCTGTGGCCAAAGCTGAAACAGCTGATTTATTTGAATGCTGCGTTCTCATCTTCTCTCTTCTTCCATTTTTGAAGAAGAAAACAAAAAATAAAAGGTCGTCTTTTGTCTAATCAATAAAAGATGGCTAGTCTTTCTTAGTCTGTGGAATTGAGATGGATTCTTTTTTTTCTCTTCCTCTCCAAAATTCCATTATTAAAGTGTAATTTAGATGATGGGTAAGGAAGAGCTTTGCTACAGGGATAGCGTGAAAACGCCTGGAGAAGCACACACAAACTTAATTTTCCTTCTGTCTAAAATACACAGTAAAATAATAGTTATTATATCATAGTACTTTAAAAGGTTTGCTCATGATCATTATCCAGCCATTTTACACAGGATGAAAAGCTGAGTGAAATGTCTTGACCTAATTCCTATAAAGTCAATGACAATTCTGGGGTCAGGGCTAAAATTGCCATGGTACAATTTGCTCCTGCTGACTGAGATACAAGAAGTGTATTCTTAAAAGGAAGCAGTTTCTCACAATATGTATTCCCTTTAAACTTCTTCAGTTTCCAGAAACAAGCAGTATTTGACTGTGTCTGAGATTGAGGGTGGCCCCTTTTTTCTTTTCACAGATCAGCTTAAAAAATTCAGCTCCTAGACAAAACTGAAGTACTGTTTTTGTAGCAGTCAATGCAGAAACACATTGGTGGAGGCGATGCATCGAGGCTGGGAAATCTGTCCCCAGCTCAGCTTAGATGCTGCCGTAAAGAAAAGGGTCATCTGAGCAAGGGATGGGAAACTGGTCCAGGGACACAAGCTTTATAACACTCAACAATAATCCCTCTCTTTAGTCTTGGACACTTGCTTTACTACCTTCACTTTCCCCATCTCTGAAATGTTCATGTTTTGCCAAGCAGAAAGGGATGATAGAAAAATTCTGTATTACCAGCATCAGTCCTAATCTATTTCTAATCCTAAAAAAAAATTCAACAGAAGATATTTTTGTTTATCCAAAAATGGTAGCCTCAAATGCACACTGCTTTTCCTTAGATAATGAAAAGTGCCTGGAGTAAAATAAGAGAGAAAGGTCCGAAAGAAAGGGGTGTGTGTGTGTGTAAGGCTGACTCTGTGGCTCTGTTTTATGAAGAACAAAATTATAGTATGCATTTTTATGGTTTGACCTAATTGCTGTTTTGAAAATGGCTTCCTTATCACTGAAAACTAAGGGAATGTGAACATGCTTGTAGACCTTTGTTCTTTTATTGAAAGATTTATGTTGCTAACCTTCAAACACTGGGTGATATATGGGTTCAGATCTTTACTGACAAATTCCAGGCTCCCTGAACTCTAAAAGTTGGAATGCAGGTATAACAGCACATACAACTCACTTATCAGATTTCTCAGCATGAGGAGAACTTAAATAAAAAAACATCATAAAAGGATATCAAATGGCTGTGACCTATAACCACCTCTGCAAGCTAAGAATGGACTTGATCTGTGCATGCTTTGCCTGTCATACAGAAACTGCTAACCAGACAGAAAAAGGAACAATGACATATAAAGAAAATATTCTAGGGAGATAATATTTCAGACATGAAAGACAAAATAATGTATGATAAGCATTAGAGGCATTAGGGACACTTTTCTGCTTAGGCAAAAATACAGCATTCTGTTTAGCAGACAAAAGCTGTAGAGAACTGATGCATTTAGGAAACTCCAATCCTTGTAAAGTCTTATTAGAGCAGACTGAGGAAGTAAATGAAGCCAACCTATCAGCAGTCTTAAAAATCAAATGTGCAAGTAAAACAGTAAGATCAAGTAAAGGTCAGATTTTATGGCAAAAATCAAGGATTAAATCATGGGAGCTGTCATCATTGATGGTATCATATATTTCCTTTTTAATACAAAGCATGGTCATGGACTGTGTTTCTGTGGTAACAGGAAAGGTTGACATCAGAATTATGATGTAAATGAATGGATCCTCATATACCTTCTGATTCACAGTCAGTGAAGGATGTGCATAAGGAACTTAGATGTAACTTCTCCAAGAATATCATTAAAAAGAACAAAGAAGAAAGGGTCTATGCACTGACAGAGGGCTCTGCACATTTTTTGACAGGATAGCAATAATGAGAGCAAAGCAAGCTGTTCCCTTGTGTGCTTTCTTTTTCATTTCTCTCCCTCATGTTCTCACTTCTTGTTCTGCTATCTTTAAGATTATTTTGTTAGGTATAAAATATTATAAATACAGTTGAAATAGATTACTTGATACAAGGAATGAAATATTGATTCTGGGTAAAGGGAATGCCAGTTTCTTCATAAACATACGTATATCAATAGCTGTGTTGAGTGCAAAGCACATTGATATACAAGCGAGGACAGAATGTCCTTGAAAGTAAGAGAGTTGGAAATGGCCTAAGGACTGGTACAGAGATGATGCTGGTTTTCACTTGGAAAACCCATCTTTCTATGCTTGAATGAACTTGTATTTGTTTGCATCTCTTTTTTTTCAAGCCAGCTATTATGCCGAAAAGTAGCTCTGAATGAATGACATTGTGGGGTTCCATATCTGTTCTCTCTGTGATTTCCAGATCAAATGCATATGGCTTACAAGCATAAAGATTATTTTCTGACTGCCAGAGGTCTACATTCAATATGGGATCAGAAAATTAAGCACTCTTCTTTCTGGGCCCATGTGAAATGTTCACAACAAAATGCCAACCCCCTCAAAAGCACAGGTCACTGCATTTTCAGCTGATCTTGCTTCCATGGTCTTGTTTTCAATTAGAACTGCAAAGATGTTATTTTCTCCTGTGTCAAGACTTAAGAGTGGCACAACACTTAAACTAGAAAATGAGAATGGATGAGAATAATCCTGAAATCTGCTATATTGAAATGCAAGGCACTCAAATGGAGATCTGACCTTGTATTTTTACTGTGGAAGATCTAATCAGCACTAGACTTTTCAGAAAAATACACAAAGTATTTAATAAAAGAAGTGTCTGAATATTTTCCATTTTAAGATTTTTTTTTTCCTTGTTTTCTGTTACTTTTTATATTGTTTATAAATGATGGCTCCCTCATTGCTCGGACAAAAGCTGCCCAACTGGAGCTTTGAGGAAATCTTGATAAGTTGTGACTATGGAATAGGATTAACCTCATTCACTATTCTGACTTTTTACTATATCTGTATATATAACATCTGTTTTGGCAAGCCTGAAAAAGCCCATGCCTATGTCCCAGTGAAGAAGTAAGATATGTTTCAACTACTATCTCTCCATGTTCATATGACCCCTTCTGACAATGGAGAGTGAAGTGTGGGACCTGAGGCTATGGTTTCAGCAGAAGCCCCAGTTCAGAAGTTTCTTCTGTTAAGGCAGCCTTTTGAACCCAGAATAGTTCAGTGAAGCCTGGCAGGCATACCATGATTAGTCTGTTCAGAAAAAACTTGGAGAGTTCAGGTCCGTATTTGAAATGAAAATGTGTCATATACCCAGAGTAGAAGTAAATACAGAAATAAAAGTGAACAGCTTGAGTAAGGATGCACTGGTTTTACTTTTAATCCTTCTTCCTACTGTAGCTATGCTTGTGTTTCTTAAATTCAATAGATATTTTTTAATAGAAGAGGGCTTTTGCTATTCGCATTCGTATGAACTTTTAGATTAATTAGCTTTAGCCATATTTACACCTTGCTGCTTGTTCTCCTCTACTAGTCCAAGAAGTCAACATTCAGTCATATATACTAATGATCAGGCAAATTGTTTTGTATTTGCACATGAAAGAAGCTGTTCCACCTTTGTTTACATGCACCACAGTGAATATACAAATGGAAGCAAAATCCCATAGCTTAGGTGAACAATTACCACCACCCAAGAGAATTCTCATTCAGTATGTGCACTGTAAACACTAGGAGTAAAAGGATATTGCAAAAGAAATCCATTGAAGTAATTCAAATTCAGTGGAGCAGGTCACAGGATCACTTCAGGAATTCCATGAACCAAGACAAAAATATCCTACATTTATCTAATAAATTAATCATCATGAAGAGTTCATTTTGAAGAGGAGACATTCTTCTCACCAATTGAATATTTCCTCAGAAGAACAAATGTGTACGTAACTCATGAGTGTCTGATGCCTGAAGTTCCTGGGAAATGCGGACACAGTTTTTTGTAAGTGAGATGTTGAGGTTTTCTACATTATTATTTTTCTTAATATCAAATACCACCAATGACTATGGCAATTAGCAGGGAGTTGCACAAAGAAGAAATTGTATAATGGTCAAGGATTCTCAGGGTGATGAAGGGACAATCCTAGACAAGCCCCACAATAGGCATGTCACACAGCAACGACTTGGCTGATACCCTTCACTGTGCAATATTTCATCTCTGTGTATCAGTGTGGATTGGAACCAATTTGTACAATCAGACATTAATCATCAAGTTTATCAAAATGGTCCCAAAACCACACTAAACATAACTTCATACTTTCCTCTACCAAACATTGTTAAGAGGGCAGTCAAAAATATCTTCTCACTGCACTTGCACTCTATCTCAGTTATGTTACATATAGAGATGTGATGAAAAATCACCATCTATTTATATGCAAGTTGAAGAAACATGCTTTGGCCATGTACTCTAAAAGCAGCAGATGCCATCTGCAATTAAAATTATGTAAATCTGTTCAGCTGAGGAACAACTAAGAAGCATTTCTAGAAGCACTTCTGATGACATTTCATAATGAAAGAATGTGGGGTCTCTATGTCATTTATTTTAAGCTTAGTCCTGCAGTCACATTGTCCTGTTATTTCAGGGAAAAGTAGAGAAAGTATTTATTTGCAGTCATTTAATATAGCTGTATCTGTGTATTTATGACAGGCACATTTTTAAAAAGTTTGTGTTGGATGACCATGCCAATTAGCACAATTCAGTTACCAACCTCTACTGAATGCAGCAAGAACCAGTGAAATCCTCTTTTTCTAAAAGGAAGATGGGAGGAAATATAATCCCACCACAAAATTTGCTCTTCAAGCGAATTTTGCTTTCCCAGTACTCAGCTTTAAATGGCCCTGAAGGCAAACACATCCACAGTGTTTCAGAGGAGGAAGAGAGGATGAGTTTCAAAAGTAACAATTCAGCAAGGAAAAAAAACCTATTTCAGTCCCTCCCTTCTCCTGGAAAAAACCTCCCCTTTTGATGTCAGTGCTATTTTAGCAAAGGTTTCTACCACTTTCATTTACTGCTGTAATTTCTCCAGGAAAGAGGGCTCAATATATTTCAATTGTGCATATTACAATGAGAACTTGGAAACTGTGAGCATTTCACCAGTGGAACATCTTCATTACCTGTCTTCCACACTGACAAGAGGTCGTTCATTTGCATGACATGCTGTTTCCTAATGAACATAGGGAGTAGTCTGAAGTAGGACAACTTGCAGTTGGCAAAGCCTTGAAGTGACAAAGTGGCCTTCAGAAATGAAACTATAATCTCCTTGCCTCATGCAAATAAGGGAGAGTAATCTTGGATTCTGCTGAAAGCTGATCATCCAACAATAACAAGAGCCGAAGCCCTGGATATCCATACAAGTATTAAATATGGGACAGAGGCAGATACGCCAGATCTCCTCTAGCTAGGATTGTATCATTTGTTTCATCCAGAATGATTCTGAGCCAGCTGCTTTGTTGTAACTTCTGCCAAACCCTGGGGAAAAAAAAAGTCTCAAACATTGATTTGGAAGAGTTAGAGACATGAGGTAGGAAGATTTATCTGCACAGAGACAAACCGTACTGTAACTTCATCTTCCTCCTGAGTGCAATTATGTTTTCCTTCATTTGTGAAGAAGAACATGATGAAGACCATTAGGACCCTTCAAGAATTATGTTTAAAACTGAGCAAAGGCTCAGCACTATAATTTGAAGGTCTTCATGGCCAAACTTAGTGAAACAATGTCAAATTAGTCCTGTTGATTTCCTACCAGCAAAACATTCTAGAGGCACTAAGGAAAACGTCTTCAACCTCCTAAGAAGGAAACTGTATGAAGTATTTCTCATCATTGATTGCCAAACAATTCAACTTTTCATGTCAGCTGTCAGAGTTCCACAAATGATGTTTCTTAACCTCCTTTAATAAAAATCTCCCAGAATAGTTTTCTGGAGGAATCCACAGAACACACTGTGATTTAAATGTAAAATTATGCTTTTAAAAAGAAGAAAAATACAAAGTTGTTCAATTAGCTTGGTAAATTCACAGTTTGAAAGTTAAGGTGGTAAAATGGAATAGTTGTCCCTATGCTTCCAGATTACAGCATGAAATTTTATCTCCAAGCTGGAAAAATTTGGTCCAGGTACCCTAAGTTACCCATGGAAAAGCAACTGGCAGCAAAATTTTGAGATGAGGGCAGTTAAAAGATTTACAGTCAACAAATGTAATGAAATAGCCCTATGTCCAGACTCACTGAAAGTATCCTCATTTATTCCTGAAAAGAGCATTCCCTGGGATGCTCCCAGCACTCAAGGCAATGTCTACTATATATCAAGAATAAAAATCTCTGAGAGTTTCTTACTAAACCCAGAAACTGAAAGAGAAATCTGGGTGGAGTAGAAACTTAGAAGTCTCTAAGCTACAAGCACAAAATCTCTTCTGAGTGTGATGTACAATGAAAGCCTTGCCTTCCAGGTAGGATTCAAAAGATACCTCCTTACAGCTGAAGACTACCATCAGTTTTGTCAGGGATTTATTAAAACCTGTTTGATACACTTCTTCCTTCCAGTAAATGCATATTCTTTCATCAAAAAGGAAAAAAAAAAGAAAAAAAAATCCTGGAGAATTGTATACCAAAGCTAGTTCTTCAATTCTGTCCCTTTCAAGTTGTTACCCAGATTGACAAGGAGGTCAGCAATGCACCGAGCGATGCGGCGATGATTACAGAAAAGCACACTGAAAGTGCTATGACTGTCAGTGCCTTGGCAGCTCCAGATCACATTATGGTCTTTAACAGTTCCTATTAGCACTGAGCTCAGTATTTCACCACTGGCTTTTCCTCAGCTGAGTCTGGCATAGATTGAAAACAGTTCTGATATAAAGTTCTTCCCGGATCTCAGACAGAATGCGGTGTTTGAAAATAAATAGAAACAAATGTATTATTTGTCCCAGAGGACCTTGTTCTGCCTGTGCAGAGACAGACTGCTCAATCTGAAGCCAATCAATTTTTCCACAATATAGCTGACAATTTTCCCCATAATCGAGCAGCACTCCAATCAGTCAGTAAATAGATTCATTCAAGGTTAACCAAACAATATGGCACCCAAGAATTGTTCTGATTGAGATTTTATAGATGCTCTGACAGGGCCAAGCATATGCCAAGTCTTGAAGAGATTAAAAAAAATATCCTTAAAACTCCAGATTCCTGTCTTTGCCACATTAGAAGAAGAAGGTATAAAGCACTGCTACATTAGTGCTTTAGGGAAAGCAGGCACATACCATTGCTAACTGCCAAAGAGGCTGCTTTAAAGCCAACCAGCTGATGGGCAAAGTGACCTAGTAGAGGAAAGGCTTAGAAAAGAAAAAAAAAACAAAGCAGAGAAGAAATTATTTGCAGAAGCTAGAGTCAGTAATACAGGTACCCCTGCTACAAGAGGAACCCAAATCATGGCATTATTTATAAAACATAATCCTGCTTACCAGTGTGTTTATTCTGATTTCTCTGTGTTACCAGAGCCTTCCCTTCTGTCTGGTCAGACAGCGTTATCATCTAACTTAAGCTGACTCTGCTGATAAAATGTTGTTCTTGTCCCTCAGCATCTGACTTTTTACTTGTTTGTTAAGTGCCACTGTTTGCCCTGTGTGTTAATTTTTACCACTGATGCTGTTTTGTCATCAAAGTCTACAAATGCATTCCAAGGAATATTCAAATCTCAGTTTCAAAACCCAAGTATTTTTAAATTTTTTTGTTGCTTTCAATGACCAACGCTTTATAATACTCACTCAAAATAGGTGTCATGGATAAAAAGATAATAATGACAAAGTCACAAAAACAAGAAAAAAGGTAAAAATGGTAAAGAAATTGGTTCCATGTTGAAATAATTAATCACAGAGTGCTTAGAGGAGCACCTTACATTACTTATCTGGCAGTTTTTCATATAACAAGAGTGGCTGCTCAAATTATAATAAAAATGTTATCATTCCAGTAATTTGAGTGGCTGGTTTGGGGGGAAATAAAAATAAAAACCCAGGACTTCTTCATTTTAGTTTGTTGGAAACAGTTTCTTTTCAGATTTTCATTTATCCTCCAGCATGAAAACTCAGTTGTTTGTATCACCTTTCTCAGGAGATAAGCTCTTAATGTTCTACGTTTGTGGGCTTTTGAGCTGCCTCTTGAATAATTTGTTATATCTTAAACAATTCTGTCTGTGCTTAAAGCACAGCTGAAGAATTTTTGTATGGGTCTAGATCAAGGTTCCAAAATTCAAGTTTGATTACAACTTCCTCAAATCTCTGCAGGAATCCAAAGGTTTTTGTGCCAAAATGATGATTAGGTGTCCATATATACACATATTTATACATCTTTACCTTTATCTGTATTTTATATGTGCACATACATGCAAAGAAATTATTTTTATTTCAAACTAGTGGAAAAATGTGATCTATAAATACCAAGTTTGACATAACTGTTTTACTCTAAAACCTTATGTAAGTTCTAAAACCTTAAAAGTTCATCTCTAAAGCTGGTGGACAATGATTTCAGACTATTATTTTTCTCAACCTGTCCTCTTCTGCTGTACTCCAGCTTTGACAATTTCTGGATCTATATTTATTACAGACATTTTGACCACATTTGCTCATGTCTTCAATCAATTCTTGTCCTTAGCAAATATTTCCTGTGGTTCTTTCAACATTATATTTGTTCCTGTGCTTTTCAGGTTGGTAGCATCAGGCTAATCCATCCTTCTCTGAAACTTTTCCTGTGTGCATAAAAAGGTGTATTTAGGTGTCTGATTGATTATTAATGGCTAATGAAAACAATAAGCATTGTTGGGAGTAAATATTCTCTGTGTGATGTAGATGCTGGTATTCAGTCAATCCTCCTACCCGCCGCCACTGCCAGTAGAATCTGTGAACCTCATGATTACATCACAAAGAATCCTCTTCTCTTAGTCCTCTTCCTTCTTTTTGTTTCTTTACCATACCTCTCTTACATGTCCCAGATACTCTTTGCAAATACCACCCTTTTCCAGAGACTTTAATTTTATCTTGCTGTTCTGCTGACACCTCATTAAGCATATTTTACAGCAAGCAAGATTTCCTGCGTTCTAATCAAAAGCAGTATAAACATTTCTCAAAATTATTAACACGTGATTGGTATGCAACCTCACTTGATTTTTCAGTCAATTTTACTTCATGATTGTGAGCTGATCAGGAAGAGAAGGGATAATAATTTACAAGCAAGGCAGTGGCTAATGCTGTTCAGAGCTGATTCAGGTTCTGGGTCAGTCCCTGTTGTGTGGAGCAGTCACAGTCATGCACGGCTGCTTCAGCATAAGTCAGTCCTTCCACTGAAAATACAGGAAACTGCTTCTTTAGAAGTTATTACACATTTCAAGATAAAGTGTCATAACATTATTTTCAACTCAGATAGAGGCCACATATTATATATAGCATTAATTGGTATAATACCAGATAACACGAGGTGATAGGCAGATGCAAGGAGAATGCAGTATTGGCATGGCCCAGCACAGCAAACTCTGACAGCTGTTTGGCAACATTTTGCACATGTAAATTCTGCAGCTCTGTCTGTTTGTATTTAATGAACTTGTCTGGAAATTCCGAGCACCTAACTGAGAGATTATCTAAAGTAACAGCACAGCAGCAGTCTGTTTTAATTTAGGCTGTCTGCAAGCTACTGCTATGAAAATTAACAACTCTTAAGTGTGTTAAATAATCCCTGGCCTTCGTAATAATTGAGCAGGCTGGAAGAAGTCATACAACTTGTATTATCTTGTTCTCAAACACCAGCTGATTTTTTTTTCCCCTTGAATATTGATTTGGAGAATTAAGCTGCCTCTACTTAGATGTGTCAGTCTGGAAGGATTTTAAGGACAGCTAGCAAAGTCCTAGAGCTACCAGTTTAAAGGTAGCAACATCAAATGGGATTTATTTCATAGTAACAGGCACAAACTACGTTTGTACCTCCTGCGCATTTCCAAGAGAGGGCAATTGGGACAGAAATTAATTGCTCTTCTGCCTATCTGTAAGGTGCTGGGTCAAAGGGTAGTGGCTGACAAATGTAGCCATCTTCGGTTGTGTGAGGTCTGCAGCCCAAAAATGTTCTCTATGTTTTGTCACAAATTGTCCCTAGTACTGCTTTCCCCACCCAATTAGCCGCCAGTGCTAACTTCTTAGATCAGCCATTTTACATGCTGGAGCATGTTTGCTTAGCACTTACTTGGCAATTTGTTACCACCTGACACTGGGGCCAATACCATGCTCAGAACAGAAGGGAGAAGACAACAAGAGGAGGTGACCCCTGGCCCTGGAGGTATCACAGAACCTTATTATCCTCAGGGCTGCTGTTGCTATAATGGCAAGAAACACCAGGCGAGGGTAGCATCTTCTGGTGCCAGGCAGAGTTGACACACAAGTAGAACACATGGTTCCAAAAGTCTTGCCTTCAAAGCTCTCGAGAAATACTGCTGGGAAAAGTGCCTGTGTCACACGCACAGATTCTGAAGCATGAATGTAAAGTAGCAGACCTCAGGGAAGATCTCCATTATGGACAAAGCCACTGAAGCTTTCAGCCTCGGGAAGGAATGAGGTGGATGGTGCTCTGCCATTGCACAGCTCCTCCGAGCTAACAGAACTGTGAGCTTCCTCAGGCATGTATTATCTCATTGTTCTGCAGTAGCTCGTGATTGATGGGCAGTCTTGTTTTCTGGTGACTTCAAAGGGTCAGGAGGTGATATTGATTTTGGGAGAACTAGAGCTGAGGTGAGGTTATTTCCTATTTCTTTGGCACTGAGAAAGACTTTAATTCATTTTTTTCAGAATCTCAATTTTTAATTCCCTGGTAAGGTACCTAGAGACTGGAACAGACATTTATTGCATTGTTTTGCTGAACAGAAAATATCCAATAAATGTGTGTGTTGTCATGATGTAAGGAGTGGTTGAGGAGCTTGATTCCTGGGGTAGAAATACATATGTGGATGGGTAGGTGACCACGGGAAGGTGGAGGAAATCCATCCTTGTCCACTCAGCTTCCTGGATTACTTCTGTAGCTCTCATTAGGCAGAGACCATTACAGATTGATGGTGCTGATGACAGCTCTTGGTGTGGGGTCTGACCAGAAGGAGACCTTGGGAAAAAAAAAAGTTTCTACCTCTTTCCTTCAGGTTCTGCTCAGCAACAACTCCTATCAGAAATGGGTTTTTTCTATGCTCAGCAGTGAAGTTGGATGAAAATTTTGCACTTTAAAGAACCTTGTATGCACTCTGTACCTACATGACTGAAAGTAACAGTCCACACATCTTAGAATATTTCATTCTAGATATTAATAAAACAAAGGGCCCATATCTTTAATTTTAATTCATGACAAGTAATCCTTAGACAAGGAACTCTAGTATCTTCCAATAGATCCAGCAAGTCCTTTAGGGGACTAATTGTAAACATGCAGATTGAAGAAGTGTGCCCACCAGGGAGTACAATTTAGTGACTTTGCTTTTCAGACTGACAAAACTAAATATTTTTTTAATAGAGAATACTAGCATAATGGTTTCAGTGTGTGGATACTTTTTCATGCAAATATAAACACTGGCATGTTTATAGAGAAATTCATCTATCAAGAGCATCAGATAAGGTTCTGCAGTGGTCAGGCTTAGGGGAAAAGAGGTCTATTTCATATACATTGAAAAAACATATTTTGTTCCAAGATAATATTGTCAGCATTTTTCTTCTTTTTCTTGACATGAAGCTTTCTAAGTAAATGTTATTTTTCTTACAATACAACCCTTTCTCCTACCAACAATTTCAACAGACAGAAAACATTGAAGTGAACACTGTTTCTATTCTTTCTGATTAAATCTTTTTTGGTAGTTATGTGCTGTATGGATTAAAAGACACTTTTCAGCATTTAAAGATTTGAGCTGAACAAGGTTCATTTTATCTGTCTAGTTTTGATTTTGTTCATGGATTTATTATCAGAGAAAAGTTCTCCCCTTTCTGATTGCATAGCCTGAGTTGCATGAATGTTCCTAAGTCGTTACAGAGGGATTGCATTTTTCAAGCCAAGAGTATAAAGAAAGAAAACCTACATTGGCTATTCTCTAGATAAATTAAAGAAGGGCAAAATAATTCTTATCCTTTGTATGTCCATGTAGGTGTAGAAAAGGAAGAGATGAATGAAGTAAGCCAAAGACCAAAATACAAGGTTTTTCCTAACTGTTCTGAGAGCACTGTTTGATCCAGTATGCACAGCCAGACGTGGCAAGGCTGTTTGCCTTGCATATCTGAAGCACAGTGACCTTATGGTGTGAGACAAGAATTCCTCACCTAAGTGTCCTTGAGCTGTCTGGGACAAAATCTCTTGTCTTGTTCACTTCTTGCTTAGTAAAGGTCAAATCTAGGAAGAAAACTATCTTTTACTCCATACAAATACAGCAGATTCTGCTTTGTGAAGGAGAACAGTGAATTCATCACATAGTGCACATGTCATATAAGGCTACTTCATACATAGTCCTTGTATCATGTTTCTTGAACCATTATTAAAGATTTCTCATATCAGATCATGCTCAAAAGTAAATAAAAGCCCCTAGGAGAGTAATAAAAAGTGTATACACGAAGACAAATCTGGCACACATTTTTATGATATTTAGCACCTAGGCAAAATACTGTTTCCATGTTTATGACTCTGCCCTTGAATTAAATCCAACCTCCATGCTCATTATTTCTCTTCAGCCGGTTTTGCAGTCATAAGAGGAATATTGTCCATTTAGGATGGTTAAAGAAAATAAATGGTCTTCATTAAGACAAATCAGAATGAAGCCGGTATTAGTAAAAGCATTCTAATTAAGACAACAATGAAAGTCATGAACAGCTACCCAGGGTAGCTGTAGAATTTCCTTCACTGGCTGTATTATGTATAATTAAGAAAATTATACAAATGTTGCTGGGGTGATCTGGGTATGACTGATTCCTCCTCCTACAGAAAAATGCTTTAGATGACCTCCAGAAGTCTCTACATTTCTACACTTACAGGCTCCAGCTTTTGCAGCATAGTTCTGTGACCCAGTTAATATTTCATACTCCCTATGAACCTGTGAAGCTGCCAAACACGTTCTATGAATTATTCCTTAACAGAATTCATGTTGTCCATTTCAGCCTAGTAATGCAGAGGCCTGGTCAGATCCTTTTCTTCCATCGGTCACTCTGCCAACCAGATCTTCCTTCACTTGCATTTATTTACTAAACACCTTTTTCACTTATTTATTGCATTTCCATTTTATTTTACACAGTATGCTGTTTTGTGAGTGTGTGTCCTCCTAAGGGCAATCTGCCCCTCTAACTTCGACCCGACAGGAGTTTGTCATGCCACCTCTGCTTGCATAGTCCATATTTCTCCTGTTTGCATCCCATTATGATGTCCTCAGTGCAACTGTCCTTTGAACTTTGTTGTGTTCAAATAAAGCAGACAATATGGGGCAGAAATTAGCATCAAACCCAGCAGTGGCCATGGAATGTTTGTAAAAGGTCAAGGCAGGCCTTCATGGGAGTTACAAACCAAAAGGACTAGAGCCAGTGATGACTTTTGCTTTCCTGGGCATGTTTCAGTACAAGTAGATCTTTGGGTTGTGGCTGGTACTTGGTCACGCATCAGCAATATTTACAAGTTTCTGTCCACCTTGAGATTTGTTTCATTCCAAAATCCAGAGCAGAAACACCACAATCTGATGGGATTATAGGATGATCATTTCAGTATCCTCATTTGCTCCAGGGAAAGGGCTCTAGAAACAGAGCTACCCAGACACTGTCCAAAATAAGAGACAAATCCTTCCTGCCCAGCATCCGGAAAATGCTCACTTTATGAAAATGAACATGGAACTGGCATTTATTTGATAGCCTGATACGCCTGGCAACTGTTATACTGAACCTCTCTTTAACTGCCTCTTCATTGCTTTATTTTTGGCTGCCTTCCAGGTATTCCTAATCTACAGTCTTCCTGTTCTGTGGAGAATAGACATTCTGATTTCTAATCTTTACTGGTGGGTAAACAATTCTTATAATTACACTGCATCTCCCAGACTATCAGTGTTACTTACATGAGAATAAAAGCTGTGTCGTAAGACTATAAAAAGAAATACTTTGATCTTACTCTTCATTCATATGAATGTCTCTATGAATTTAAAGAAGCTTTCTCTGTGGAGCGAAACCAAATTGAAGGCATTCATGATCGTAACCATTAGTCATAGAATCATAGAATGGTAGGGGTTGGAAGGGATGTCTGGAGATTATCAAGCCTAAATGCCCCGACAGGGCAGGATCACCCAGGGCAGGCCACACAGGAACAGATCCAGGCGGGTTCTGAAAGCCTCTAGAGAAGAAGACACCATTATAAAGATCCTCCAAAACCTTTAAGTTGAGCTACACGTTCCTAAACTTCTAATTTGACATATTCATTATAGGAAAAAAAATCTGTACTTCTTTATGCCAGTTCATGGAAAAATCATTTTGGTGAAGTACTGGTTGGTACTGATAGATAATGATCTAACTCAGGAGATAACAACCCTAGATACCCCTTCATTCAAACCGAGATACCCCTTCATTTCAACCGGAATTGTGTACAAGCATAAAAGTAGCACCTTGGATTTTAAGATCTTTACTATGAAATATATTTACCCTCTCAAAACTGGCAAAAAGTAAAATATAAGAAAGCAAAATCACAAGATAGAAAGGGATTATATATTTCTTAAAGTTCTGATTTTTTTTTTAGTTTACACAAGGTAATATTACTGCAGCCTTGGTGGCTGGAATAGTTTTGTTATTTGAATAGTGAAGGATTAGCATCAGTAGCATTCTCTCCCTTGGTAATATTCTTTAACATGCACATGGTGCTTACAAGATACTACAAATAGCGATCTTCCAGCAACAGGAAGACTAGGAATGGATCATTAGCTGTGTTACAATGTCAAAGTCTAGATCCATTCTCCAGGAAAAACTACGGGAATGCTAATCTGGTTGAGCAACCTAACCAGTGAAGCACTGGTGTTTTTCTGATGATACTGGGATAAGTTCAGACCAGAGAGGAAAGAAAAACAAATTTTCTTCCTTTTGTTTTTCTATTGCTATATGAAGTAAATACAGTCAAAGGAAATCTGATTGCAATCACTGACATTTTGGAAGTACACTTTTCCTATTAGTAAAGTAACCTGCTGTTGCCAGCAGCTGTCGGAAGGGGAAGTGTCACAGTTACACGGGTTTCAGGCTTGTTATTTATTTCCTGAAAAGTACCATCTAGTACAATTTCATGTCAGGGCTAATATAACTGATATGCTAATAAAACACCAAGGTTTGGAGATTCATCTGGAATCTTTTTACAGTGATCTACCCTTACATTTTCAGATACATGGTCTTATCACTCCAGTTTAAAGCTCACAATGGTTGAAGTGTTAATCAGTAAGTCGTAAACACAAAGCAGGACATTACAGAAAGACCCGATTGAATGTTTTGTGTCAAAATATATTTTATTATATGCCTTCAAGATTTTATTTTTCTTTTATTTTGGTCACTATCTTTTCCCATTTTTCAATAGAAATAAAGGAATAATCTTTCTTTCATTTTTTCCCCATATGTTTTCAGTTATCCCCTCAGAGTGAAGTGGTTTTTGGTTTTTTACAATCTGGTAGATGTCTTTTGAGAAAATTTACAAAAATCTGATTTTTTTTCTACGATGAACAATTTTGAGCCTCTGCATATTTTTCAGAGTATTTTTAATTCTTTTTTTTTTCTCTGAAAATCTTCCTAAAAAAATAAAATTAGTTGGAGATTTTTTCTTTAGTGATGTGAAAATAATTAGGATTTTAAAAGCAGCTCTAATCATCATATATGAGCACAAGAGTTCTGACACAGTATTCTTTGCAGATGTAGCTGAACAATGCTTATGCTCACTGCTTGCCTTCCTAAAGACAATAAAAGAACTCTGGGAACATTAGAGAGAAAAGGCTTGTGATGAAGAGGCAACGGGAAAAAAGGCAAATGTTGATCCAAACCAATCATTGTGAAATAAAGTGTGCCACTTTATTTTGAATCAATTTAACTCAATTACTTAATGAGGCATAGTGGAGGAAGTCAGTCATTCAAGTGATTCAATTGTTTTGAAATATTGGAAACAGTGAGGGGGAAATAGGATATATTAGGATTTTTAAAGTGAAGAAAGAATAGCAGGAGATAAGAGAGAGGGTGTTGGAAAGTCACCTTCCACAGCGGGCGGGCTAATGCAAGTCCAACATTATCTCCTATCTGTCTTTGGGTTGTTGAATTTTATCTACGGGAACCATTGGCTTTTACAACGAAAGAATGATTTCCTTTCAGTTTTTCTTACCTTGTTTTGGCCAGTGTCCTGCATGTGACAGTACCTTAGTTTCCCAGAATGGCTGAGCAGGGACCCGTTCAGCTGTGATGGCTACTGGCACATACGACTGGGCTTCTAATGGCATGCAGTAGAAGTCCAGAAATGACGGAACGCAGAACAAGCAGCAGCAGAAATATGTTGCAGGGGAGAAAAAAACCCCACCTCGATTATTTTCCAAAGAAAAGAAACAAATACTTCCCCTGATATTCTCCTAGCTGCGTGCCAAAAGCATATTTGAAACATTAAACTATTGTTACGATTTGGGAAGCATGAAAATTGCAAGAGCTGCAAGCTGAAAATGCTACAGATAACAGAGAATCACAATTTAGTGGATTTTCACTCCTTCTACTAATAACTGACAAAGGATGCTTTGATCAAGCAGATTCTGTTGACAGAGACTTTCCACAGCAGACAGAAGCTCTTATCTTCAAGCTATGAAACACAAAAAACATTCATAAAGATCACTTTGAATGCCATTTTCTCTGTATTATGTAAGTTTAGGGATTACTGAGCACAAAAAGGTGTGTGATGAAAGATACAAGCCTTGGAAGATATTCCAGTGCACAGTAATTCACTGCAGTTATTACCATTAAATTCCACATTCTGCTGGTAAACATTGTTCCCTATTTAGCAGATGTGTCAATGGCTCTAGCAATTTTCATAAGCAAAAAATCCGCTCCAACAAATAGATTAACCTTAAAACAACACAGGCTTTCAGCATGAGCTGCAAGAGTTCTTTCCCATCTTAAACCCAGGCTCTGTCTCTGGGATACTATGAGTTATTTAGCATGAATTTCATTAACTTACTAAGTAGAGAGTGAGGGTCTGTTGCTGGGTAGAAGCACTTTAAAAGTGCAGTGCATTGCTTGCATTTTCACACCATCCTGGTAAACCAATTAAAACAGCCTTTATTTCAAACAGTTGTTATTGCATTCAGTGCTTTTTCCCAACACCATGAAATTCTATAACTAGCTTTTCAATATTGAGTATCCCATTATAATTTTACAGTTGGCCTTCCCAAAACATTACAGACCTCGGCGGGGTTGTGAATCACAGATTATTTGCCTCTCTGGGGACTAATCTATCAAAAAGATTGAGATCGGAGCTTTATCTAAAGGACTGGTGTTGATTCAAATTCAGTGGCAAATTAAACTGGGAGAATGTGTGATTACCTTACACACATACCCATGCTGCTCCTGAAGCTGAGGTTTAATTACTCCTAAATCATTGCAGTTTTCAGGCCAATGTATTAAAGGTAAATCAGTAATCCCAGGTGCAGCTGCAGCATAGTGTATGGACAAGTCATCCTGAATCGCTACCAGCCCAGAGCACTCTTCTCTGGCTTACACATGATGATACTCACTGAAAACCAGGGTACATCTCCTATCTTATCTGTGGGGCTTAGGTATCTAAATCAGGATGGCTTCACACGTGTTGTCAGGCTTACAACAAACTAGAATCTGTCACTCAAGACCTTATGGAATAGAGTGTAGCTACACCAGCTTTCCTGAAGGAACAGAGCTCCTTTCATTTTGGGTGACCTCAGTCTGTAGCTGATGCCATGACATTTTTTCCACTGCCACAGAGATCAGATCATTTAATTTCATTTCATTTCTTCTCAGAACAAAACAATCAAAATGATAAGAAAGATATCCAACTTTTTTTTTTCCCTCTTATGGTATTTTGGTCTCTTCATCATTCCAGTTTTGCCAATATTCTCTCTTATTCAACGACCATTCTTAAAATTATTAGCGGGTTCAAAGTTTTATTTGATTTTCATCTAGCCAATGCCAATAATGCAGCTGACAATTATTTTGAGTATTCATTTCTCTACCAATTCACAGACAATCAGATTCATTCTCATATTGAGATTCAGCTATCATCAGTCACCTCAGCCTATCAAAACAGTCAATCTGCATGATGGGAAAACAGAAAAAACCTGGGGTCAGAAAAGAGCTCTTTCAACTTGAAGGCTGCATGGAATATTCTGTTAGCATACCTTGCAGACTTCGGCTGTTTCTGTTCACAGTGGAGGTCAAATACATGTTTGTTACACTGTCCTCATTTGTTTAAATAACACGGGAAGCAGTTTTAAGTCCTGGAGTGTTTTTCTCTGCATGTTTCTACTAGGTGATTTGGGTTGTTTACTTAGAATTAATACATTGTTGTGGATTAAAGAAAATGACTGATAAATACTGCTACCTGAGTGGGAGTAATTTTTGGCAAGAAGTAAAAATTACCCTTCTGTCCATTAAGACAGGTTGTAGGAGGTCCAGGGAGAACAACAGCATATGGAAAAACAGTGAAATTCCTTTTTAACTCTCTGGATCTGATTCAAAATCAGTTGAATTTAAGGAATTGCTCAACTGTCATGAGCTTTCACTGTGGCTCTAAGTCATGAAAAATAATTGTTGAATTTTATATTAATCAATCATAGTTTAACTTTTAAATCAAAGTATCATTTCTGGCATTGGCCATGCAAATGCAGGGGTGTATGGAGTTCCTCAGAAGAAAGAATCCTTGTCCTTTCTTTGATAGGATCTTTTGTCTACATTATGTATTTTCAAGTAATGGTGAGAAGACTGTTAAGCCTCAAAAACTAAAACCAGTGAACATTGGGGGCAAGTGGGAAGGGCTTCCAGAAAAAAATACATGACCTTTAATGGAAGTCGTCACCTTCCTGCCTGCTGATTCTGAAAGTGTCTCCAAGAGAAGGTCTCCAGTTTGAGAACTAAGGCCCTTCAGCTGCAGATGTGCACAGTCGGTGCAGTCAGTAGGAGCTATCCTCTGCAGTCACCTTCCTCAAATGACCCTGCTTTTTCCCTGGCTTCACAACCGATTGCCACATTCACTGAAAGCAGAACTTCACGTCGTTTTTTCATGTGAGCCCATTCCTCCCTTTTTAGCTATAGTCCTTTTATCCTTAAAGTTGATAGTAAAAATACTTCAATGCATGACAGATGTGCAGATGTATATTGTACTAAATTCATAGCAGATACAGAGCACACGCTCAAAAATTTCATTTTTGCTGTTCTCATGTGGCCAACACCTGCATCTTTTTACAAAGGAATGTTGCTGAGTTGGAAGGCAGCTTGCTATGCGTGCATCTTACTGCCTTCCCCTTGTATTTTTATAGCAGAATTACCTGGCTTATCCTCTTGCATATGAATTATTTATACATATATCAAGTATATATATTAATCCTTCCTGAACCCAGCAATTCAGATAAAACAGTTCAGACATAGATTTGCTTTTTGGAGATGTCCGGTTTCAATATTGCAGTATTTTACAAATGAATTTTCCTGACTGGAGAGTCTGTTCTACCGCTTTCAAATGTGCCGGGCGTTCCTGAAGGGAGGGCTGCAGTGCAGTGCACTTGAGAGGCAACTAGGAGAACAACTCAGAAAGCATGTGTCCCCACTGCCAGATCTCACTTCCTGACTCCAGTCCCCTTGGCATCAGTGGGAATTTTTTCAGGACCTTCATGCATCTCCTGTTAGTAAGAAAGAAAATAAAACCTTAGAAAGATAACAAGATTTCCTACTCAGATCCTTCAATCTATCTGAGTAGCTCGTCATAAAGAACAATGAAACTGCCATTAGGAGGCACATATTTCAGTGGTGGCCGTTTCTGAAAGGTATAAATCATGGAGGTCTAACTAGATGGATTACAGAAATGGAAGTGATATGATAGACTCTGCTTAACTCTATCTCTTTACAACCGACATAGACATGTAAGCCAAAATTCCCTGCTCAGAAATATGAATTTCTTTTGTAAGCAAACCTAGAGTAATCACTTCTCGGTCTGGGTTGTCTGCACACCAACTGGAGAAACGGCTCAAATGTGCCAAACTCAAACCAGATGTTACACTCTGCCTGAAGCTTTTCTATGGTAAATTTGGTAGTCAGTGTAAATAGAAGACAAACACAACCTAAATTACGATCGGTGAAGATTACTGATCACTCACAAGGTTTCTACTGAATTTAGTGAGCAGGAAGACATTTAAAACGAGTGTTTCTGATGGGTTATGATGGTTCAGTTTTCAATGGCTCTACATCTTACATTACTAACAGCAATTCCAATACATTCAGTAGTATAATAAAATGTCATCTGGAAATTTTGGTATTTTATTGTCTGTTTCTTCATCACAGCTTCATTAATTAGACACTGACATTTGACATAAAAATACTGGTAAAAACATATAAAAATAGTCAAAAGATTAAGTAACGTATCCTAATTCTAATAGAAGCTCCAGGGAGAGGGAGAGATATTTTTGACTGATTCACATCTAGACTGTGCCTAAAAGTTTTAATTTTGACAAATGTGGTCTAGAGGGATTAAAAATGAAACAGGAGATGAATTGGTAAAATTTCCATTCCTTCCCACTGGAAAGTAACCGTGTCTATGTAAATCACTGCAGGGTGGAAACCAGCTTCTGTTCCAGAGCTCCTGAGACCTGTTTGTTAGCATGGGCCTGTGATCATGGTAACAAGGCTGCACTCTGGACTGGAAATAGATGATACAATCCTGTAAGGCTACACAGCTTTAGCAGCAGCATTCGCATGCTTTTTGCCACCTTTGAGTGTATGAAATCAGGTCTTTCAGCAAAGCCTGGATCCTCTGATGCCACCATTTCCCCATCAGTAAAACAGTGCTAGTGACATTAATACCTTATGCACAGTATTGTATGATAGAAAGTTTAAAAAAAAATTAATTTACTTGATATCAACTTCTAGTTTTGACATCACTGTTTTAAACTAGCACCAAAGCTGAAAGTCAGATCCTAGACTCTGCAGTGGTTCACACTGCACAGCTGCATACAGGGCAAATACAGTCTGAAGGGAAGGGGTTAAATGACTGTTCATATTACCTCACAGGATTAGCTGGGTCAGTTTGACCTGTATGTGCTGCTCTAGCAAACATGCAGCATCCTTAATAGGTTTGATGCAGGAGTTGGGAGATAATATTCTAAGGTCTGTGTGGTGCAGAAGGTCAAACTTGATGATCACAGCAAACCTATCTGGTCTTAGACGCTCTGATTAAAATTGTAACTAGCTGGTTACAAAGCCAGCTTAATCCTTCTTTTGTGTCACTGTAGCAATATAAGCAGTACAGAACCTATTGGTGAATTTTACCCTTAAATTTTCTGCTGTTCTTGTACTCGCATGAGGTTGATAACTGTGCAGTTTCGTGTACGTCAGTCAGTTAAGCCCCAGACTCTCATAGACTTCAACAGGAGTTTTATGTGAGAGCAACTCTATGTTGTCCCTGGTATTGATGATACAGCAGTTTTTTCCTTTCAAAAATTTCAGATACAGTTTTTTCCTTTCCATAACTATAAGGGAACAGCGTAAGGGAGCACACAATGAAGCTCAACCCGTGAGCATTCCCAAATTAAAAGAAAAGCAACATTATGATTCTTATCAGATTCAGGCCCTAGTTAGAGCAGACAAGGTTTGTAGAAAAGATGTAGGTAAAAAGAATTAAGCTTTTAAAAATTATTAACAAGCCAGTGATTTCTGGTTTGTATACCAACATCAAGTCTGCGTGATCCATTCCATAAGCTACATGAATGCCCTTACTTCCTAACTGTTTCCTTGCATATTTTTATTAGCTAAATTGAAACAAACCCAAAAATAGCTGACAAAAATTACAGTCTGCTGACTTTACATTATACCATGTGTATAATTTTCTATTGTGTCTTTGTATCACTTTCCACTACACGTTACTTAACACCAGTCCAGACCATATGCCTGGTGACAATAACCTGTGTGTGCACACTGGCTTTCATCAGCGTGTGCTTTAGCAAAAAAATTATTGCATTAATTAACCAATTTGTGTAACACTTTGAAGATGCAAAGTACAATATATATGTGGAGTACTATTATTGTTTATTTCATCATGTGCTATGGCCATTTGTTAACTAACCTATGCAATTACAAAGTAATAACCAGGGAGTGCATGAGGCATAATTACTTATTTTATAACAACTTTTATTACTTATTAATTTTATTACTTTATTAATTTTTATACAATTCACATTTTTCCTCATGTGATTTGGCTAAAATTAACATCAGGATATCTAATTTATGGCAATCCCAATGAGAAAACATCTAAATTTTAAGGAAAACAGAGAAGCTCAAGGGGGAATATAGATTCAGGAAAGGGCACCTATCTTAAATTGTGCCTGTCCTTTGTGTTTGTAAAGTCTGATCCTGCCTGCACTGATTTTTAATCAGAAATCTCCTGTCTTCACCTTGGCTGAATGCAGGATACAAAAATTCCTTAACCGGTACCACATTAGTTATCCAGATAACACAAAACACATTGCCACAACGGTTTTCCTCTGCAGAGGATGAACATCAAGGTGAAATCTTGGCTCCTTTACAAGTAAACGAAATTTTACCCTGGTCTTCCAGATGTGTTAATATTTAATCCAGGTGTCCATATTGAGCTGTCATATCCAATGATTGCTTTTGATACTGGTGGTCCCAAGGTACTGTGAGCTTAGCTAGGACATGAAGAAAATCAAAGTTTTCACTGGCCATTCCTCTTCAGCTGTGTCCTGTTGAGATCCACCTTAAGACCCCTATTCCTTACTGAGGATTTACACCTAGGGCAGAAATATTGAACTGAGGTTGCTGCAGATTTTGATGGTATTTAAGTCTAGATCACAAGGTCTGCTCTTGTGCTAAATATCTGTAGTAGTACTTAGGTAGGTAGAGGAACAGATGAAAGACAGGTGACAAATTCAATGTAATGCACAAAGAAACAGCTAAAAGAAACAAGTGACTTAGAGGATATTTGGAGTCATTATAGATGGGTTTTGTAACAGTTCAGAAACCTTTTTTTTCCCCAAAGTCTCCATCAGATACTGAGCAGACTTGAGAACAACAAGAGATACCTCCTCTCTGTTCTTCTGAAATACTATTCCATTCTGCAAAATATTATAAATAACAAGTGAAGAAGAACACATATTTGCTCTCTCTTTTCAAGATATTCAAGAGGACTTTTTTTCCATAAAAAATTTCTACAAAGCTGCTGAACATTCAACCTCTGTGCCTTTAGTATCCTGCTTGGAATGAAGCCTTCTTACAAAAAGATTGTATTATTTGTTTATAAACAAAATATGCAGTGTGACAAAAAGATGGAATGGAGTAAGAATTCATCCTTATGTTTCTCAGCAGGCAGTAAATAAAAATGTAATAGCATTTCTGATTTGCAACCTTAGGAGAAGCTAAAATGAGCACACTTATTTTAAGAATACCTTTCACATACCGGGGAAGTCTTTGACAACATCATTTTAATTTTTTTCCTGATAAAAACTGATAACTAACTAACTGATAGTTAATTGTTGACAGAGAATTTTTCTCTCTTTGTCCATTTCAGTTTCTTCTACAGTCTGTTTTCATAACATGATAATTACACTGGCTTGTCACTAGTAAAAGACTATGATTTCATCACAAGAAGAGAAATCAAACAGAGATAACTGTGAAGAAAAATATGGGTCAACTGTCTCTAATGTTTGTAATAGCACTAGCAGTTTAAAAAATATATGGGTTTTGGCTTCATGTGGAAGGGGCTTTTTATCAGTCAGTACTTACAGACCTATTTGCTAGGAACAAATGCTTGTTAGAAACAAATTTTGAACTAGTTACTAAATATGCATTACACCCCTGCCCTCCCAACAAGACCCAGAAACGCAGTTTGGCTTTACTTTTTCTTCTTGCTGTGCCAACCTAAACAGCCTTTTTGCTGTATCAGCCAGAAAGAGGTCAGACACTGAAAGGCTGGCAGTGCCCTGTGTCCTGCAGGTGGGAATACACACAGTGGAATGGAAAAATGGAGATGGGAAATGGCCATATTTCTAGCAAAAAAATATTATGGTCTGAAATCAAACACTGCTTGTAACACTGGACTGTCTTGCTGTCTGACTGAAGAACCCTTATACATGTTAATGTTAAATGTGTGGAGAGGGAGAAAGGGAAAATAATTACTAAATAATAATAACAATACCAATAATAAGCCAAAAGCAAACAGCATTAGAAATCTGTTCTGAAAGCTGGGAGAAGAATAAATAGGGAAAACAAACAAACTACAACCAAAACTCTCAAACACAACTAAAAGGCTTTGGGATAAATCTCTTAAAATTTTCGGTGCCAACTAAAGCTGACCAAGTAAAGAAAAGGAAAGCTTGGCTTCGTGATACAGTGTTTTTGTAGGTTCCTGAACATGAGCCTTACCCACTGTATTACATCCCCAAGAACCTATAAGCTTCCCTTGAGCTCTGGTTCTTCCATTCAATTCTCTGGTGCAGTTTGTACGTGCTGGCCCCTCTGCTGAAGCATCTCTCTAGTTTCCCTCTAAAGTCCTCAGTAATGTAAGGCTCTGCCAGCTCTGCCAGTGATGACAGTGTATTATCTGTGTCTTTAGGGGCACGTGATGGTGATGTAAAACAGACATGGTGATTGTGTAGGAGTTTTGAAAATAATACTACTCTGTATTGTCTGGCTTGCAGAACTCGCCAAATTTGCAATTTCAAATCCCCCATTTACATGCCCACCAAAAACATCCCCTCCGTTTTCATGCTCTCTATATTCCTTTACTTTCTTTTTTTCTCTTTTCCTTTACAAAAACGTGAATAGATGGGTACTTACATGTGATTCTTAAAAGCAAGAACACCTGTTGTCAGAAATACTGGAGATTTAGTTATTTATTTTAAACTCAGAAGCGCAGCAGTCAGGAAAATACATGAATTTTTTAACTTCCATTGAGGAAAGCACACGACAGCAGTGCTAAAATAAAAAGGAAAATAGGAAAGGGCACAAGACTATCAGCAGCCCAGGAGTATTTTCAGATAATTGCCAGGAAAATACGTGGTTTTCATAAATCATTGATAATGATCAAATGCTGGGCTCCTTTCCTGTTACAGGTTACCAAGCAGATGAGGTCCAGCACTCAGAAAGCCCCAGGAGTTGAAAATACAAGGTCAATTTACCTAATTTCATACAGTTCTAATGGAATTTGTTTTCACTTTTAGTTTGTTCCACCATTTCACTTATTACAGACTTGATAAGCAGTCAGATTGTTAGCAGTGGCTCTCCCGCAGCCTTCCCTTCAGGGAGCAGGGCCAATGGCAAGCAAATTTCCAACCTTGGAACATAGTAGGAGCAGTGTGGACAATCAGGCAAAAAGAGGTGCCCACAGGGACAAAAGAAAAATGTGTTAGTATTTCTGGGCTACAGGGAGGACAACTGACAGCTGAGGGGTTAGCTGTAAATGGAACAGCCCAAACTGCAGGATTATTTTGGAGGGCATTTTTCCTTCTTCCTCCACTCAAAGAGCATTCAGATCTATATGTTTAGAGTTTTCTCACAGAGGGTCTCTAAGTGACAGCTACCATCAATAAAAATGAAGGCAAATGGCCATGGCATCTACTTTGGCCTGTAACTTAGTGCTCTGAAATCTTTCCCTCTCCCAATTTTCTGGAGATATCTGTTGCTTTCTATGTCTACTCTATGAGGAATCTATTGTACATATGTTTGGTGTCCTGAATTACATCCTGATTTGTCATCCAAAGGAAACAAAAGCAGAGTCTGGTAGACTCTCCCACACTTCAGTAAGGAGCTGTTCTTATTTTCCAAAGACCTTTCCTTTCCTAACAGCAGTCAGACCCGGCCACTTTGAATTAGAATTGGTATGAGAACTTTCATTTGGGTTTAAAAGGAAATGTTTTTTTTTCACCACCCAAAAGACTAAGCTAAAAATTAAAACTGAACCTGAGTTGTGAATACTTTGGTTTTTCTTCTGCCACCTTAATTACTCATGTACTGATGTGTTTGGGACAAGGCTAGAGGAAATGTAAAATACCTGATCCACAAGTATTCTTTGCTGTACAGTCGCTATGATGGTTTAAAGGCACCTGATTTCAATGTATTTGCCCTCAAAACAGACTGATAAGGTAGCAAAGCCATTGTACACACGTTTAGTAACCTGAGGAGAATTCTCAGACCCAGTTATTTGGAAGTCACACTGTGAGCTCACATAAAATCTGGGTATTTATGTTACAATAAGGGTCTCAACTCCAACCCCTATGAAGTCTGTCATTCTTTTTATTACCCAGATGGTAGGTGAAGCACAGAGCATTGTACCTGAGCAGCACTGGAGGTCAGAAAAGAGCTGTGTTCTTCCGACTCTAATTTTCTCAAAGCCTTCACCACTTAACTGCTTGTCATTATGGATCACAGCCTGTTAGCCAAAACAAGGTACAATGTGTACTCTGCTCTGAGCTATCCCTATTTATTTTGTGTTTTCACTTACTTTAGCACCATCTAACTGAGGACAAACTGTTCACATTTCCTCCATAGTGAAGCCAAAGTTGCACTGTCTTCACTATTTTCTCAGCCCTAAGGGACTAAGAATTCACAGGTACAAACACAACAGAACAGCTGAATTAAAAAATCAAGTAAGAGTTCGACTGCTCTGTGTTCACCCTGTTCCCTCACTTCTCTCCAGTCCCTGCACAGTGCACAAGAGAAAATACATATCGAGGCATCAGTCTAGCCTGGGTTTTGCCCCAGAAAACACCAGAACTCAGTGTGAGAGACCTGACGATGTAAATTTAACTGATGGGTAGGTTTGGACCTGAGGCTAACACTTGACTGACAGCGTGTACATGCACAAACAAGAGCAGATGAAATCTCCAGAGCCTCGTGGAAAGTGTGACAAAACTAAGCTCTTCTAATAAAGATTCTTTTTTTCTTTTTAACATAAAGCCTATGTTGTGACTGAACTTGCTGGCTTTCTATAGCTGCACCATCTTGTCTTTCTTCTTTTATGCCATTTTTCACAGCAGAATTTGATTTAAAATGTCTATAGTAACTAAGGCTCCATCCCCAGATAAGTGAGAAGTAAATAGCTTTGTAGATTTGGGTCTCTGTTCTCAAAGCCTGTTGTCTCCGTTGAGCTTTCTTTCTACACATTATACATCTCTACGATGAATGGTTATGGCTGTGTTTGATTTGAACATTGGCTGATGAGTACAAGCTGGGCAAAGGTGGGGAATGGAAGGGTAGAGGGAGCAAATATTCAATTTAAAAAAACTTGTGCCATAAAACACATCATAATTTTCAAGTGAAAAGGACATCTTCATTTTCTAAATGGGCCTTTTAAAATGATAGGCAATAATGGGAGAATAAGTCCATTATTCATTTATAAGGGAATTAGCATAACAAAGCTGCTTAATGTGAGAGTTCAGAAAGCTCTGATTAATAAATTAATCCTTACATTTTACAATAGGTCTCATTTTTTGTGAATAATTTTTATAAGGAACTGTTTTAATCATCTCAATATTTTTCCTCCCAAAAATTTAACTCTTTGTGAGGTACCCAGATCAGACACCGAGATGAATTTCATGTTGTGCAGATGGGTGCAAATCGATGTACCTTTTGAGCACTGATAGCATGGCATAGGGGGGAAGCTGGAGGCAGGAGCACTTTAGGGTACATCACACTGCTGCTAATAGCTAAGCAGCACAATTCAAATGAATCTGAACATTAATTAATACAAAGGGGGGAAAAAAAAAGGAATTATGAGCCTTCACTTTTGAGAAGAGTAACCTGAATAGACAAAGGTTTGGGGTTTTTAAACTGTTTAAATCCCTTTCATAACTGTTCTTTCTGTAAGGTGCTTTTTAGTGTGGACACAGTCTCTTAAACTTGCCTGCTTTTTCTTAGATAGATTCTACAGTACAATTAAAAGTCTTTGCTTTTCAGAAAAAGATCTGTTCCAGATGAAACACTTTCCATATCAAGTCATTGCTCTCCTGTCTTGTGAAGAGAAGGAAGGCATCATTCTCAGCCTCCTTTTCTTAAAAAAAAAAAACAAACCTTTTCTCTGTCTCCTTTTTTAAGCTTCAGTGAATCAGGCTTTTTTATCTGAATAACCCATAAAGGGGTTTTATTCAGGTTTATTTTATTAGTTGCATTGTTCCTAAGTAGATGTAAGTAATGCCATTTGATGTATGGCATCATTCCCTGTCTATTTCTGTATTAACAATGGTATATAGTAGCCTTTCTCCTTTTACAAGGACGCTAATGAAACCAGCACTTCCTGATTCCATTCCTCTTCCCCCCCATAATTCACCTCTGATGCTGTTATTTCCCTCCATGTAGGTCTAATGGGAATGGACAAATCTTTCTGATTACTTCTGGAGGGTCAGAAAGGATGCTTACAATAGGAATCTTGCGATAAAATGTTAGTCACAGTGAAGCAGAGAATGGTGAATCCTGCACAGACACACCATGCACCACACAGTGCTTGATGTGACCTACTCAAGTTGCCTTTCAGAAGCCTTGGGGAGAGGATTAACGATGGAGTAACATAACAAGGAAGGCAGAAAAGGGAAAATAATGATGATGCTGGTAATTTAACCTCGAACAATGTGAATGCCACTTTTACTGGGATTATCAAACACTTCTTGTGTTGTTTGATTGGGCAACGGGGAAAAAGGGCCTGATAGCACCTGCTGGCCCCCTCTAGTTTAGGAGTGCAGTGCCTGCACGATGACAGAAAGTCTCAGCCGTTGGGTTTGCGTCCTTCCTATTGGATAATGCAAATGGAGTCTCCTTCTCGGGTCTACTGCCTGTATCTCAACAGCAGAACAACTGAAAAACTTCCTTTCGGTTCTCAACGCGGTCTCGTTTCTGGTGTTACTGATCTCCCTTCACCAGCGGTCTCTTCTGCTACATTCGACTGTCTGTTCTCATCACACTCTGCTTCTGTGAATCTGAAAGACAATGCTCTGCTTTGTTAAATGGAATAGGACAGCAGGGGGGGGAATCACAAAAATAACAGCATGCAACTAGACTGCATAGCAGTCCTTCACAAATTACTTCAAATGCAAGCCAGAAGCAGCAGGTCTTTAAAAGGAAAGCATTTGACAGATTAACGTTCCCTAATAAGTCCCATATTGCAAAACAGAGGGGAAGGCACTTTTAGAAAACTGTTCCTAATTCATGTTTTATTACAAATTAATGATGCAGACAGGAAAACAGAAACTCCATTACTTATCTGCATTACAATTCTTCCATCAAAGAGCTTTCAGTCTGAATTTTCTTTTTGTGATTTCTACCACTATTGTTTTTGTTTAATTTATGATTTATTTCTTCATTATTTTGGTTTAATTTATGGTTTCTTGTTGCCTAGAGTGGTTTCGAAGGAGCTGTGAAAACTTGCTTTGGCAAAGCAAGACTTTCTTTACAAAAAAATTAATAAACTTTGCCAAGCCTATGAGCCTAAGGGTTGTATCATTTAAATCTTTCTCTTATGCTCAATGAAAAAAAAAGCCCTTAGAAATTACTTCTTTGGCACTCAGTACAAGCCTCTGTTTAATAGTTCTTCCCTTTGGCAATGCTGATGCTCACAAGGAATTAAAAAAACCCACTTTCACAAGTTCTGTTAAGGTCCTATTTGTATTCTTCCTCATTTTGATCCTACCATCCTAGTCCTTCTCTTCAGTTGTTCTCCACCTCATCATATGCACAGGAACCACCTTTCCCTTCCAGCCCAGCCCTAGCCACAAAGCAGAGATTTGGGGGCAGTTGTCTTATCAGCTTGGAAGCTCTGTTGGTTCTCATGATTGCAATAATGATACATTTCACTGTGTCTAAATGTTTGCTCTCTGCACATTTGTGTATCTCTGTTTCTGGCTGACTTGGCATTTCCCAGCCTTCACTGTGAACCTACAGGCAAAACCATCAGGAAGCCAGGAGGTTTAAGGACACTGGTTTGCTGGAGTTCACTAGCCAACTGCTAATCATAGATTTATTGAAGAGAGAAGATTCATTATACTAGTATTTATACTTTTTCTTCACTATTCAGAATTCCAGCATAGCAGCTTTTCTGTCTCAGAAATGATTTCAGATCTACCTCTAGTTTTTAATTACTCTCTGTATGTCATTTTTTCCTTAGACCTAGAAGTCATGTTCTCATCTGTTGACTAAGTATTTAACATGCAGTGTTTCCTCAAAGACTAGGCTAGCCAGGGTTCACAGTCATAAACAAAAGGTAGACCCTGATAGAATAACAGTGATTCTCTGTCCTTTCCCAAGATAGGTGACAAATTCAAACCAATAAAGTATAAGTTGAGGCAGATGATGTTTCACTTCTGGTTAGCTCAGGAGAGTCATGCATGAGCTACAGGCAGGTCCATTAATCTCATCAGGCCAGATAGGAAGCTCCATGTATAACAGTACCTCATCTAGCTTTCCTTTTCTTTGGCTTTGTCTTGTGGCCTTCCCATAAAATTAACCATTACCATAAAAATGAGAACAGGAAAAAGGAAATTGTAGTGGTGCTCAAAATTATATCCATAAAACATGTAAACATTTTGCGCACTACACAGCAAAAAAAAGTTTCTTGCACATATGCCAACCTATTAAAAATTACTTTCTGGAGTCGTGCTTTCTTTCAAACATCACATTTGTAGTCATACTTGCTTCTAAGCATGAGGGCAACATAGAAAAGGGGGCACAAGCGTAACCTGTGTAATTCCTGCTTCCCAGCTTCTCCAGGCTCCTGTTCAGGCATAGGTGTCAACTAAAGATGCCTCAGACCAGCTTCACCTGCAGTTCCTTCTTATTTCATGAGGCAACATTGTTAACACCCTTCACAGGGCAGGGGAGCAAAGGAGAGACACAACAGTTGAAAGGCCACTGTCCATGACCCTGTCCTACCCTTGGCTTCAGCCTCGAGTCCCCTAAGCCAGCCCCACAGCGGGTGCTGCAGGCAGAGTGGTAACTCTGTAATCGAGCCATGTCTGTGTCGTTCTGCTGGCTTGGGGCATCAGGGAAAAGGGTTGAGTGGGCTTTATTGGAGAATTCACAGCTGTTCCTTGCTCAGTCAGCCAGTTTATAGTGGTGGATGAGTGGTAGATGTGTGATGCACGACTGTTTTCCTTCTCTTCTTCAGATGTGAGCATGCCCGTGGGAGGAGAGAGGGCTGTTGGTTAGCTAGGTAAGGTGTCAGTCAGCCAGCCTGCCTGACAGTAAAGAAGAAATACCAGATATGGATGCACAAAGGGAAAAAAAAAAAGCTTTAGAAAAAATACCCCCATGGTAGGTGTACACTGACACAGCTACTCGCTGTCTGTAGCATAGTGTGCAGCAACTAGGAGTAAAGGGTGGTGTCCTGGTCTTCTCTCAGACTGCATTACAACTTAGCCCGAGGCCTTAAAACCTATGAACAGCAGATATCATTTAAGAGCTAACTTGGAAGTTAAACTTCTGAACTTTCCCAACTTGTGTTAAGAATTAATCTTATACAAAGCCCAAGGCTGTGAAAACAAGCAAGTGCACTATTCCTGTTTCTCTTTTACCATCAAGAAGAGTTTAGCTTTATAATCTTATTTAAAGTGTTGCCTATGACTACCCATGTGCTTAACAAGATCATCACATTGTAGATTCCAAATCAAATTGCATCCAACAAATTTACTGCAGAGCCTGTCTCTCATCACTAATAGCACATCCCCTTAAAATCGAGAGCACTATCAGAAACAAGAAGAAAATGAGGAACAAGGAACATTCTGTGAAAACAATATATTTAAATCCAATCCCCAAAGTGGTCCTTACAATATAAGCACTGTAGCTTCATAACCAGTAAATGAAGAAAGTGAAGGCAGCAGAATCCAATTTTGTAACTAGGATGGGCAGTGGGATGGTTTGGCTCACCTCTGGGATTTTTGAGTGCTTCCTGCATTTATAAAAGGGCCCACTATGAATATGAAATAGTGAAGAAGAAGGAATGTTTTCTTGAGAGAATGACTTTCATGGTTTTTTAATTCTGAAAACTCCTTAAGCTGTTCAGTGCTAGAACCAGGATTATTCCCTTTTTTATGTTCCACTCTTCTGTATTAATAGACCTTTCTCATTATTTCTTTTTTTCTTTTTTCTTTTTTTTTTTTTTAAGTGAAACCTTTTGTAGGATTTGAGACTCGATGGATGGGGAGGAGAGGCAGGAATGGCAGAGGCAGGGATGAAATCTGATATTCTCTTTTGCTGGAAAAATAAAGTAGCAGAAAATGAAGTGTGTCAAGGGGGACAAAGGCATGGGTTCTAACACCAAGTTCATCCCAAATGGCCAGAAAATTTCAGTCAGGATCATTCTCAGGCAGCATGTCTCTCTCCCAGAGCAGCTACTTTTTCCAGGAATACAAACACAAACCATCAATGGGATGATTTTATACCCTCATACAGCATGTCCACAGTGAGGTCTTTGCATAAATTGCCCTGAAAATATCACTCAAGAGAGGAAAAAGACAATTGCCTAAGAGCAATAGTGTTGATGTGCCATCTGGAGAAGGAAGTTTTGAAAAAGGAGGAAAAGAGTCACAAAACCAAAAAATGTCTTGTTGCCACAACAGTACAAATGCAAACCCGGTGCTACCAGAAAGTATGTTCACTTTTAGATTCCTACTCCCAGAAATAGTTTCTCAGATGTCTAAGACTCCTTACCTGAATCAAGGGCAAGGGACTTCGTTCACAAGTGGAAACTAGAGGAACAACATCTACAGCAACATCAGCAAGAGACTTCACTGCACATTTAAAGGACAAGTGAAATCCTTAATTGTGAAATTAATGAAGTGGCAACTTTGAGAAGCAGATCAATCAAAGGCAGAATTGGTAGAAGGGCAGGTATAGATTCCTCCATCTATTCATTCACTGGACAGTATGTATATATTGCATTTTGCTGCAATTGTTTCTGCACCCAGGACCCTCATGATCCATTGGCAGATGCTGCACCGTGTCAGCTTTCTCTGCCAGTAGAATCTGCATCCCATTTCTCTTAGCAGAAATCTCTTGCATGTCTGACAGGTTATTCTGCAACTATGTTCTTAAAAAAGAAAAAAAATGACATTTCTTTTCTGACACAGATCTGCTCTGTGTTCTGGAATACCTAAAAGCATTCTTAGGATGCTAATGCGTTCTTTCGTATTAGCAGTGGCACAAGATAACTGCATAGACTGATCATTCACTGAGTTCTTCTAACTTGACTGGAAGGCCAGTTGTGCTTCTTTTCACTGGCAGTATTGCTGAAGGAACAATGAAGAAGAATCCAGACCACCTTTCTAAAACTGAATACATCAAACACACTCAGATTGTCTGATCAACCCAGCAACTCAGAACAGCAGGCAGGCAGGTGAGAGACTAAATAAGATTAATAGACTGCAGCTTTGGTTAACCTATTGCAGTGTTGGAGGGAGGTGGAGAGGGAGGAGAAGCTCTACTGTAGCAGTCAAATGCATGTCCAGTGCTGTAGTGTTGAGTATACTGGTATTTCAGATGACAAGGTGGAGGGAGGTGCTCTGTATTGGTGACCTCTTTTAGGGACACGTGGTTTGTGAAGAAGCTGCTAGTGAAAAAACTGATGCAGACAAGCATGGAGATTAATACTCATTGTGCTTCTCCGCTCTCATTCCTTCTGTTGCATTGCTTTGGAGTCATCATTAACTTCTGAATCTTCATATGGCAGGATCAGAAGCAGTGTCAACTTGGCTTGGACCTCTTGCTGTGTGCACCACAGATAGCTGTAAGAAGTACATGGTTTGACTCGGGAATCAATCTAACCTCAGTCTCATAGTGCCAAGATAATATTCTATAGAAATTTAATAAGTTATAATGAGTAAGTAAAAAATATAAGGCATGTTTATGGGATATCTTTTGTAACACTGAGATTTTCCTTCCTTCAGAACTAGTACAATAAATAAGTGGCTGTTCATCTGAAAGTGTCAGAGATAATGAACAGCAGACACTTAGTGAACCATCTCGTTTTGCACATGCGCACATCAATGATGTTTGGTATTTAGCTTTTATGAGCCTAGGGAACCCTAACCAGGATAATGTAGTTGTAGTCCTCATAAATTTCTATCTTTAGCAGTTAGAACATTGGTGTGTTTTGATGAACATGGTGGTGATATAAGGTGGAAGCAGTGCAGTCCCATTTTTGGAGCCTTAAATGAGTACTATGACTCTTGTGCGGTCTCAGCAAACCAGACCTTCTTCCTCTGCAGGGTGTAGTTGGTGCTCTCTGCTCTTACAGTGGTCCCTGAAAGAGAGATGCCATGTTATCTCTGCATTTCTTCCTGTCCTGAGAATATCCTCAGTGCTCTTATCCATGTCTTTAGAGCAGCTGGTTGAAAGTAATACTTCTCTTTTATCATACCCTGTCCCTCTTTTATATTAGACACAGCACACGATGGGAAAGGATAATTGAGAAATGGGGTGTAACTACTGTCCAAAAGCTAGAGTTTGTGACTTCTAGTTTTACTTCAGATTCAGGCATTATCTTGGTGATAGATACCCATTTCCACTTCTCAAGGACTCTCAAATGCAATAATTCTTCTCCTTGCTGCTTGACTGTCCTACAAACAAAGCCATAAGGAAACTTTTTTCTCACTGAAGATAGGTGAAGGTTGTTCGCTTTCTGCTCTTCGAGTCCATGTCACCCTGAAAGAGGAATGAGAGGAGGTGAGAATCTAAGTTTGCTTTTTATTTCATGTAAAGTCAATTCCATGAATGTTGTCCTTGCAGTCTCCCAAGAGCATCCCTAAGGGTTTAGATTCCTCTTTACAGGAGGCTAATGTTGCCGTGGAACTTTGACATTGCTGATAAATGATGCTACATAAGGGCAAAGCATTGATTTATTGCCTGCAGTGCTAGATTGAAATTTGTAAGAATGGACTATCTATGGACTTTTTATAGACTGTTATTTGTGGCCATAGTTTCCTCATGGCTGTGTCTGCTAAAAGCTGATGATGTGAATGGAAAAGGAAAAGATAATATAACCTGGAAATTCTTAAGTACTGAGGGGCTGGAAAGTGGTGAGACATTGTCAGTCACTTGACCTTCAAGTGAGCAATAGAGGTGTTTATTGTATAAAATAAAAGCTTTTTGGGGGAGTTCCAGCGCGGAGATGAGTGGGTCAATTTACTGCTTGGCTCCTGTCTGTCTCTGCTGCATTTCTCCATTCTCCACGGCTCCTAATAACTCTGGCCAGCTCCAGACAGAGGGAAGAGTCTCTCTCTCTAGTCTGAACTCGCATATCTAATGCAGTGCTACCACATTAGATCTGAATTCTGCCTTGGTGATGGCCGTTTTATAGTCCCCTGATCAAAAGTGAGACAAAGCTCCGCAGTGTTCACACAGCTCTTCCTACTGAGCCAAAAAATGACATTTCCATCATTTATGGTCAAGGTTATGAGACTCATTAGGAATGTTTTATATTTCTTCACTCTTCTCTCTCTTTACTTTTTATTCTGTATTGGTGCATGAAGGGAGTTAAAATGACACTTTTTTGTTTGTTTTTAAACAGGTAGTTTTTATAAGCATCAATTTGAATCTCATCTAATTCATACAAATATTTTTGAAAAAATGTTTTCTCAGTTTTAAAACATGAAAGTTGATCAAAACATGTTGCAGTTGTTTATGAAACCATACTACTTGCAGTCAACATTGCATATTCCATACATTGTGGTTTACACAGCTCATGTTGCAGGACATTCTTTGTGATTTATCTGAAAATTACATAAATCCTGAAGACTCACCAGCCACAAGTAATTTATGAACAGCAATAGAGATGAGATCCATCAAATCAATTGTTATCATTCAGACACTCCTAATAACAGTCATAAGATTTGCTTTGATAAATTATTAGAAGCATGTTCATTTTTTGGAATTGGATTGTCCTAATTTTAACATTTTTTTTTCAATACAATTGTCTTTAGTAATGAGACTTTTTTTTGAAGGAGCTAAAAAGCAATGCTGTGTTTTTAAGAAGGAGAAGATTCCTGAACTGACTTCCATTATTATGAGGCTGAGTGAATATACCCTACTTTAAACCAAATAGATGGATAGAACTGAACATCAGGAAATACCTGTCCTCACAAATAATTTCTCACATGACCACTAAGCTGTGTCATTCTGAGTTTACAAACCCATTTCCCCCAGGTGGTCTCTGGGGTGGGACCTACTGAGCTGGTTTACAATATTACAAGATGCACCTTATAGCCATATCTGTCCAGAAAGAGGTGTCCTTGTCACCTGGGATTCTGGGAACTGGCCTTGACTCCCATAAAACAGAGATTTCCCAACAAAGTAATTACTGGAGGAAGGATTTCTCAAACCAGTTATGATAGCAATGCACATGCAGGAGTAAGAGTTTTGCTGGAGACAGAGCAGAGTAAGGATAAAGGAAGCTGAAACATGTAATGAAAAAAAATCTGTGCAAAAATATTATATATCCTTGGTTTCTGACTGAGATTATATATTCCTGGTTTCATGGTATATTTTCAAAAAAGCTGAATAAACCTGGATAAAACACTGCATTTCTGTTTCAGCTCTCCAGCAATGGCTATCTAATCTTATCTACTCAGGGATACACAGCTTGTCTAGCCTAAAAGCTCTGTAGTGTTTTATTCACGTGCCAAGATACTGAGCAAAATGAACAGGTACGCTCTGGTTACCTTACGTGTAGCAGAAAGGAAGCACAATACTCACCTACTCAGAATTTTGCCACTGCCTTTCTAAATACCTTGAATTATCAGATCCGAGGAGATGCAAACTCAACTCAAAAGGAGGAGCTGCTACCACTTCATGGGCAGTGTACAGGCAGAGTTCTTGCATTTCTGCCTGCAAAACTAGGTAGAGACTAAAGGCTTTGGAGTTCCATGGACCGTGCTTGTTGATCCTGTCGACCAGGAAAGTTCTGTATCTGTTGTCCTTCAGCATCTCTGATGAACAACATGTACCAGCATGCTCTGGTGTGGGACCACATGGAATCCAGTGCCTGCTGGGGAAGGCCAGTGCCCATGTGGCTCACAGAAATGTGCATATGCAGTGGCTGGGTGCCAGGGACTCCAGGGGCAAGAGTCAGAAGGTGGCACCTAGATAGTTTTAATAGATAATTAAGGAAATGGTCTAAGTGTACCAGAACCTGATACACTGTCGAGTGACTTGTCTTACTGCTCATTATTTTTGCATCCTTTATTTTTTTTTATCTTCTTCCATGAAGTGCTAGAACATTTATTTCCACTGAGAAATGCAATTGTACTGTAATCAAAATAATGTACTAGTCCATTTTGGTGCTCAGTTCAATTGGAAAGAAAGTCTAAAACTTTATTATTTCCTTGATTCGTTTGAATAAAGTCAAAAGACATTATTTAAATGAAGTGGAACTGTTCTTTCTGATTTGGGGTTTAATTTGAGTATTTTAGGAAAATGTCTGGATTAAGTAGGTATGCTGGATTAAATGTTAAATGCATTATGATTTTTTTACATAAGGAAACAAAGAGTTGCTTGAAAGACTTGACAGGACCATTTTGTATTGTTTACGGCACTCAAAATCAAAACGTTTTACGAAGCCATATTGATGCCAACAAGAATTCTTTCCAGAAAAAAAAAATATGATGATGTTGTAATGTTTCATTTTTGCACTGAGGCACTTGACATTCTTCATTTAGAAATCGTGCTCTGATTATCGTTATTTTTCCTATCTTTAATAATACAGTAGTATTTCTAAAACTGTGCTAAAAATAAAGCATAAAGAGTAAGTGAATACTTTAGTTAGTTATGAGTTTTTTCAGGTTCTGTTCAGAACAAAAGACACTCCTATCTCATATTTTTTTAATATATTTTTGCTCTGTGAAAACAATTCATCATTTCCCAAGTAAATATTGTAATTAAAATAAACATCCCATTTTCATTTTTAGAAAGTCTGTCTTTTTGCAGAAAGGTTTTTTCTGCTGGGGTTTTGGAGCGGGGGGGCTCTGTGTCGTAACCTCTCCTTTAGTTTCAGTGCCCACATTTGCTGTGAACAGGGGATGCTATTTTCTGCCCAGCACAGGAGCTGCTGGTAGGCTACGGACGTGTGCTTTGCAGGTACATCAAAATAATAACAACACTTTTTCAGTTGTTACCGTTTTATTGTTTTGTCCCAAACTACATGTTGCCATGTCAACATCCTGTCAGGTCCAGCAGCAACAACTGGGTGCAGCTTAACACGCAACACGTGAGGACAAGGTGTGGAAGCGGCGATGAAAATCTGCGCTTTTCTGTTTGCAGGCAGCTGCCCACTCCCCGTTATTCCTGGTAACAAATGTCAGGAGCGCTTACCCAGCCGCCTCGCAGATTGGTGGGTGCTGCTCACTCTCTGGGGCTCAAACTCCTTTGGATCCATTGTATGTTTTCAGAGCCCTCTTTTCATCCCACGGGGACAACACAAATGGGTGCCTCCTGCTCCCAGGGTGGGGGTCATGGGAGCCGGGCAGTGCGGGGGGAGCTGCCTTTGCCCCCTCCCCTGAGGAATTCTGCTCCAGCTGCACAGAGCACCTTGTCCGTGATTCGGGAGGAAAGCTTTCCCCAGTAACTTCAAACATTTTTTGCCTTCCTTCATTCGATATAGAAAGCTCATGCTGCCTCAGATACCCTTCCCAGCACTGCCAACTACAGCAAACTTGCTCTGCAACTTAAGATGTCTCAACCTCTTCCAGTCACAAAACTCCTGCATTCTGTGACCTGGCCTGAGTTGTTTTCTGTGGTTTGTCTTACCTCCAGGATACATTTAAATAATTGCCTAGTCAATCAGATCAACCAATTCTAATCTTGTTTCAGTATTATTTTGGCCCATATAATTTATTCAATGGAAAACAGCTCCTTCATCCCTAGTTTCTAGGAAACCTTTTCTGGTAATTCATATTGACAGCAGTGAGTTGTGACATTTATCGGTGAGGTGAAGCTGACCAGCTGCAGGGCTTCTGACTGATTTACTCAGCCAACAAGCTGCTCATGATTCCAGCCAAGTATTGACTTTTCCTTTCCTCCCCTCTAGTTGGGGAGAAAATAGGGAGCCATTCTTTATGGTTACATTTTTATTTTTACCACTCATACAGAAGGTTAAAAAATGGACCATAGACATTATCTTCCCTTTAAAATTTATTTTCTTAATACAAAAGAACCTCAAATATGTTTCAAGGAAAGAAAATCAGCATTGAGTTTACACTAGTTGAAATATAAAATAAATGAGCAGATTTTATCTATCGTTATTGGAATCATTTACTTCAACAGAAATGAGCTTCAGTCTTGTAAACAACCTATCTGCAGTCAAATGACCTTTGTGATAAAAAAACTCTCTAACAGTGCACACTTAACTCATTTTCGTTCTTGAAGCCTAGAAGCACAAACTATGCTTCAAGTATTCTTGGGGTTTGTGTATTTTTAAAGCCAAAATATCGATCGAAGTCAAGGTAGAGAGCTTCCAGTAATTCTCTAGTTTCTCCCCACTGCAAAATGGAAAATATATTTTAGGTCAGGAATTGGACTTAATATCCTTTCATTTTTAGTAGGAATAAATAATCCTGAATCCAATTAAACAGTAGTTATCCCAACCCCACTTTCATGAGGGAAAATGGAAATTAGTATTTCTCTAAAGTAGTTTTAATTGATTCCTGTTTCTTTTTTTTACATCTGCAACCTTAAGCATATGTAAAGAACAATAAAACATTTCATCATGACTATCAAAGTGGAAGTTTTCATGTAGGTCTTGACAAAGGTGTGTAAAGTTAATATACTTTTGTCTGGTAAGGTTAATAGCCCATTTCCTTGAGATGTCAAAACTAAGAATCTCAAAATTTTCTGTTTACTATTATAACATGAGTTCATTTTTTTTTTACTTACATTCTTATAGATCTGAACAGCCAGAGAAGGCTGAATCCCACTGTACTGCACACTTAATAATAGGTGTTGATTTCATACCATAACATCAAATGTCAATGTGCCATCCTGCACACTCATAAGACTGTAGTTAACATTAGCATAGTCTAGTAGATATAATCCACATCCTGCAGAATCATTAGATGACGTTCCTAATTAGCACACTGGGCTTCATAATCCCCTTTAGACTCCCCAGGTCAGAGGCAAAGAAGTTTCAGCAGAGAAACAAGCACTTCCCAGAAGGACTGCAGCTAACAAACTAAGTGGTTTCTCTTACTTTTTGAGTCTCTTTTTTCTGGACTAACGTGCCCAGGCAACAATCAAACTTTAGGAAAGCATGAGTATTTCTAGAACTGACATTTTCAAGCACCAGTGAATTACTGAATCATTCATTCTTGGCACTGATACGTTATATCCATAATTGCTCTGCTTGAGGAGGTGACATTTCCAGAAATGGCAGTTCAGCATGGCAAAGGACACAACACTGCTGGGAAGATGAGTCAAAGGTGACAAGACCGTGCAGCTGCCAAAGAACAGGCACTCCTCGGTACATCAGCTCTGGATGTAGCTGAGTTCAAGTGTTGCAGTCTTGGTGGAGACTCAAGTCCGCTAATGTCCCTAACTCTGTCACCTGATTTCTGTGATACTCATTGCTGGCTGTTAACACAGAGGCCATTATTGAAGCCCTTAAACCTGCTGAGGCCATTATTGAAGGCTTTAAACATGATGGAAAGCAGCCAGAGTTCTGTTGAGAAGAGCACAAAGGACAGGTAGGGAGGGCAAGTAAGGGAAAGGGAAGGGCAAAATAGTTTGGCATAAACCAGGAGGGAAAGGGCTTCTGATGGATATGCAAAATAAATTGTCACCATTATTATAAGAACTGTGGGATGGAGAAAATGCCCACTGGCAGAAGCATTCTCACTTCATTATGATGGCAATAAAAAGTATATACTTTACTGAAAATTGTGCTAAAACTCTTAAAACTAGTTGTTGCACAAGAGACCACCAAACTCAGAGTACTCACAGAAGTTAATCCATAGATACTAAGCATGTGTAACTGTGTGTGTTGCATTCTGCTTGCTGTATAAGGCCCTAGAACTAAGATGTGTACACCCACACTCAATCATTTTTACCTGTGTAAAGAGGTTATGTTCGATCACGTTCATCTATACAATGCAGGTATGTGTGCAGAGCACGTGTATTGCCAGAGATGGACTCAGGAAAAGAGTACATATTTCAAACTATGTTTAGAGCGGGTTCTTTAACAGGAAAACAGATGAAGTTTCCTGTTTGAAGTGCTGTGGCTTCTTCAAAGGTAGCTGTGAGAAACGCCTTTTGTCATTCCTCCCCAGCGCATTGCGCTCTGACAAGGCACTCGTGTTACATAACGTGATGTGACTGATACCAAATGGCATGTGAAAGATTTCATCTCCTTCCCTTTTGGTACGAGGATCCCAAGCTACCCACGGCCGGGCTTTGGAGGGTCTTTTCTTTCCGTTCAAACACGGGGAACAAAAGGACACTCTGTTTGAAAGTCCATCCAGAAGAGCTGTGCTTAGAAACATTGCTAATATTTAGCTTACATCTGTTAGCTGGAAAGTATCTTCGCCGTTGAAATATGCACGTTTTTACTGTCTGCCTCTGTCCCCTCTCATCAAGAGCAGATCTTTATTAGGGCCTATAAAACAGGCTTTGAGAAACTTAAGCATGTAATCCTATATGGCTCGTGGTATCACATGGCGAGGTGCACACTGCATTGGTGGTGACCCACTGGCTTGACCCAGTTTCTTATCTGTGCTGAGAGCAGCAGGAGGGAAGGAGGAAGGAGGGTGCTGAGAAGGCACTAGGAGAGGGAGGGCACAGCAGGGATGTAGGAGGCTGAAAAATGGGGGTTCATTCCCTCTCCCATGGTGTATTTTGGAAACTGTTGCTCTTTTGGACTCCTTGAATCCGGTGTGTTGAGAGAGCTGCATCTTTTCAGAAGTGTAACAAGGAATTACTTCATGCAAGCATAAATTAATTCACCATAATTTAATCCAATGGTGGTGTAATCCAACTGATCTTAATAGAGTTATCCCAGGGATAACATTGGCCCATCAGTGTAATTGCTGTGGGTTAAGTGGCCTCAGCAACCAGGTTAATGGGAGATTTACTGCCTAACAAAGACTGTTTTACAAAGAAAAGTTTAAAAAATAAAATGGACTGGTCTTTCTGTTACAGATTCCCAACCAGTCAACCCAAGCCCACTCTCTCTGCCTGCAAAGTAAATCTTCACTGTGTTTTACCCATCTGTCTGAAACTGTTTTTGTACTTGCAGATCAGTAGAAGCAGGTCATAGAATGATGTGTAAGAGAAAGGAAAAGGGTGCAAATGTAAAAAAAATTCAGGAAACGTTACAGCAGTTTCGTATTTATATTAAAAAATATAAAACCAATGTGCATTTGATGGATGAGAATGTACAATACAGTCATAATATTTGCAAAGCCATCCCTGAAAAGTAACCAGCCAGAATCCAAACAAATGTCAATACAATAAGTGAGAATTCTTTTTAGTCACAGACTTCAGCAAATAGCAAACATAGCTTTTACAAAGCATTCGTCAGAGAGAAAGCGAAACGACTCCGAATATTCAACTTAATGTCAAATATGTCAATACATCAGCTTCATAACAGGAGTGTTTCTAAAGTGACATACTGTAAACTGACAAGTTAATAGATACGTAGTTTCATTTATGTACTTTCACAACTCTAGAAAGTGAGGTCATTCTTACTTTTTTCTCTCGGCAAAACCCATGAGGTAGACTCCAAAAAGGTAATAAGCCTATAAATTACACTGTCATCTGAAGGCTGGGATTATTTTCCTGGATCAATCCAAAATATCTTCCAGAGCTGTGTCTTGCTCCTGATGATAGTTTACGATTCATAAAACTGGTGACAGCATGGCCTACATTCCCAAGTGTTTCACTGAGACAGTGGTTCAAACTGGCTCTAAGGAAGAGGTCTTCAGAACATGTACTAATCAATTTTCAGATTTTCAACAATGTATTTACACTCTGAAGTGTTTTACTTGTTGCTCAGCTGTCATGCCTTCATTGTGCTCTCTCAGCAGTCCTGCCCAGATCTCACTCCTGTCTCAACTCAGTGGTGATCCAAATAACAATGAATGCAAATGGCTGTTTTAAAGCAGAGATCATTCAAAACCAGTTCATTTCTCTACTGTCTTTTAGTATTCTGTTTGGGACTAGGACACTGAGCACTCTGGCACATCCCTTTCCCAAATGTGTTCGACTTTGGGTAGGTATTTCTCGTTGGCTGAGGTCTGGGAGCCAGTGTTGGTCCTGTCTCCCTAGCACTCCAGTCTGTTGAGGGTTGACTTCATTTATTGGAGATCTGGGGATCAATAAGTCATTCATTGTCCAAGTAATACCCAGCACTTGAACAGCAAACTCAAACTGAGAATGGTAGCCATGGCATGCAATCATTATCTATACAGCCCAGGAACAGACTGAGAGAAGGCTTACATTGGCCATGTTGGGTAAGGATGTAAATGCTGTAAAAGCCATTTCTGGTTTTTATATTCTGTGGCTGCATCCACTCGTTTAGGAAAGAGAGAACTTTCCCTTTTGGACAGTGACAAATGAAAAACTGCTTCTTGAGAATTAAAACTGGAAAGAGCTGAATCTGTTTGTAGATTCAAATGTATCACGGGGTCAAACAGGCTTGAGTTTGCCTAATCTCTTTGATTGAAAATTAACTGAAGGCCAATTGTGTACCTATTTGGAAGCTGTGCATTTATTTGGAATATTAACTGAGTCTGAAGACAGGAAGAATAAAGAATGCCTTCATTCAAAGATAATAAAGCTTAGCTGCTCAATATTCACATCACTTAACAAAATTAGAGTTATATAGCAGGGTCTTGCCTGATTGCAAAGTGTAGGGCTGCAGCGTGAATAGCCTCGTCAAAATGGGCTCTAAAGCAGGGCACCCGAGAGGATGGCTGAGCTAGAAAGTAAATAGCACAAAGAGAGACAGTTGTGTTGCAGTGTTTCCCAGACGTTATAATTCACGAGTTTGATTCAATTAAAATTATTTCAGAGCTTTCTAAGAGCAAAACAGGGTGGTCAGAGCCAGTAAAGCCACGAAAATTGGCTTCACAGATGGCTGGCTTGCTCTAGAAGAAAGCAGGAGGTGTACAGAAAACTTCCAAAATGACCTCCTGGCAAGTCAAAATTTACAAGATGAAAAGGACAATCATACAACTTGCTGCCAGGAAGCTGGCTAGGGAAAAGAATCACTCATATGAACTATTTGTTCTTTCTCAGATTCTCAACAAATTAGTTCTTCTGCAGAAAATATGTTTTGAAACTCTGTCTTCTACAGATAGGTTCATCCAGGGCCTCCTGCCCAATACACATTTTAGACACTGAAGACCAGATTCTGGTCCCATGGTTACATAGATAATAAAGTAAGTAAGGAGCACTTTACAGTGGAATGGCACCAGTGAAAATCTTGTGTGAAAAGAGAAGGCAAATACTAAGTATACCAAGTACACATTTCTGCTGAAATTTTCATAGAGATTAACAGCCATCTTGATGGGCTTTCTATCTTCTCTTTCTTCCCCTTTCTTTCCAATTTGCTACATTTCTCTTTGCTTACCTTCCTGTCCATATGGGATCTGCACTTGAGTGACAGTCTTAGAGTTGTTGTCATCAGGCTTTGGGATTTTCCAGGGACATTAGTGGTAACTAAATGCAAAATATAATTACAAGATTTATACCAACAGTATTTAAACATTGAGGCTGCATAAAGGAAAGAGTTCTTGTATCTGTAAATGTGTACAAACATAGATATTTATAGAAATGCATATTTGTATACATATATACACAAATATATGCGTATGCGTGATCGTTATTATAGAAGAGACGTTGCATATATCACACTTATCTGCTATGACATCAGGAGAGGGCTGTGTCACTCAGTTGCCCAAACCTCTCTCTGACTGTTGAATCAGGTGCAAGGCAGGTTGCCATTTATAGTGTTTAAAATGTTTCCTGTAAACGTGCAGGAAATATTTGTTTGAAGTTCTGAAGGAAACAGTATTGATGTTCACAGAGATGCGACAAACTACTTGATGAAAGAAATAATTTTCAAGAAAGAGTCCTATGGGAGAAAGAGAGCCTGTTTATTTACATGAAGATCAAAGCAACTTTCATATGAATTGATGCTAAATATTTAGTACTTGAGTGACTAGCAAAGAACACTCTAAACTTCTAAAGGAAAAAATAAAACCTGGGAGACAAATCCCGATATCTAACTATATATAGGCTCTGTTGGCAAAACCACTTTTTGTTATTATTTGCATTACAGTAGTGTCTGGAGTCCAGCTTGAGATCAGAGACTCGCTCTGTCACACTGCATACAAACACTTAGTAAAATACAGTCTCTTTCCTGACGAGCTTATCATGTGAACAGGCAAAGGTCAAGAAGGAGAACGTATTTGGATTCAATTTGTACAAATTTCCCTTGTAGTATCAAAAAGTGTGCATTGAATAAAACTGTCATTAATTAATCCAAGCACAATTTCAGTGGAAGCTACTTAGTGCATATGTCAGGCAAACCAAATATGAACAAAAGACCCCATATATAAACTCCCTGATGAAAACTTTCCTTAGCATCCTTACCTATATTCTCATTTTCTCCTGATCCAAACCAAATATAACTACAAAAGTAGAAATCAGAGCTGAATTGTCCTTACGCAGTAACACCGGGACACAGCAGTCACAGGCTGATCAAGCACAAAAACAGTACAAAAAGCAAGGGTTTTCTCCTTGCTGACAGTAAGCAGAGTCCAGGAGTAGACATCCAGCCACCAGAGAAAACTGTCTCTGTTTGGCTTCCCAGCAAACTCAGCCTGGCCCCAAACTGCTGCCAGTTAGCAGGGATCTCAGTCTCCCTTCGTAAAGGTGAGTCCTGAGATTTGAGGAGGAGCCGTGCCCAAACTGGTGAATGTATCTGACTGACAGATTTGCTGCAGCTTGGGAGGGAGAGGCTGGGAAATAGGTCAGTGATATGCATCTCTCATGGTTCACCACCTTCTTCCCAGTTTCTAGCTGCAGATCCCTAACCCTGCAAGACCTCCCTCTAGAAATCAGCACAGTGCTAACGCACATCAGTGACTCTGGGACCATGGTTAATCTGGAGCTAGGCTAAATTCACACTTTCTTGGTTCAGAAAAACTTTGTCCTCCTATGTGTAATGTACTACTTTTCAGTGTATGCTCCTGAATAGTCCTCATTTCTGTAATACTTTTCCCAGTAGCACACTAAGTGTGCCTTTACCATCTGTCACATGCGGTTTGTTCTCTCTCTTGTACTTTATAACTAGCCATATAAAACAGCATATAAAGAGTAGGAAGAATAGGGCTGTTGGCTGCATGGAGGAAATAAGAGAAATACTGAAAACAACCTGTAACAGACATTTATGAAAAAATAATTTGCTTTCTATTCCTCTTTTCCTTCACATGTTCAAAGTAGATTCTTCAAGCAACAGTCACTGGTCATTGCTCTCTTTTTGTTATTGTTGTTGTTGTTTACAAAGGAATGATTTTATTTTAAACTTAAATAGTGAAGATTTTTCTTTCTCTGTGAGGGTTTATAATAAGCATGCTATAATAAGAACGAGACTATCTCAAAGAAACAAAAAAATACCATTGCTTTAAATTCCAATTTAATTTCCAATGTTAGGAAAGCAATAAAAAAAAGCCCCAAACCCCCACAGTATGCTAAGCCTTGTAGACAGTTTCAGGCACTGAACTACAGTGAGCTCCGGAGAATTGACTCCCTTTCCTCCTTTGCAGTGGCTCGTGGAGGTCGTGTGCTCATTGGCACTAGCAGCTATTGACTTGTGAAGTGTCTGCATTAATTCTCTGGGTGACCTCAGATGGGCTTATTTGCCTGTCAGTGCAGAGCTGGTCTCTGTGGGATAATTGCCCACTTAAGTCTGAAAAATTCTGAGGTCTGAAGTTCATAGAATCGTAGATTCACAGACTGGTTTGGGTTGGAAGGGACCTTTAAAGATCATCTAGTCTATCCCTCTGCCACGGGCAGGGATATGGGGAAGTTTCCACATCTTCACTGCCAGAAAGATCTCCTTGAATCAATCCACTTTTCTTCTTTCCAATTTCATCTTATTTTGTCAGGTAACATTTCGCTTTCTGGTAACTAGTCTAAAGTTATGCTAATCAGTAGTTCAAAGTTTTGCTAATTAGTAGTGCAGCTACGGATATTAGAGCTGCATGGCACCTTTTAAAATAAACTTCTTTTTTTTTTTTAAATCACAGTTTATTGATACCAAAATGTTTCACAAAATTGTATCGATTTCGACATGATTTGTGATGGTAGCATTTTTGAGGTCACAGGTGAAATCTGTTGCAACTCTAAAAAGGCACATGCAGGCAGAGAGACATTAGAAAACTCATCTTTTCACTACACAAATACACATTCCTTTTTGGAGAATATTTATTGTGCTTGTTTTGAATTTAAATTGCAACAAACTCTCTAATTGCTGTAATAAAATCATCTTGTCAGTCCTTAGCCAACCTTTATGTATGTGTGTTAAGACAATGGAATTGTGTCCTTGGTTTCTTTTCCATCAGAAATTCATGCATATCAGGAGAAATTCAAATCGTCTGTCTCTCTGGGTTTGCTACTATTCAATATTTTCTTTAATGACCTGAAAGGAATAGAGAGCAGGCTCAGATACCAGATACATTTACAGATACCATTTACTGGGAGGGACCAAAGGAATGTTAGAGGACAAGGACAGAATTCAAGATTATTTTAATAAATCGGAGATATAGACAAAAAATATGACAACATTTAGTAGTGGTAAATGCAAGATGCCAGACTCAGCCAGGATTAGTTAACTGCATAAATATAGGATGAGGAATAACTGGCTATAAACAGTTCTATAGAAAAACAAATGAGGGGTTCTAAGGGGTCACAAAGTGAACATAAGTCACCAGTGTCACGCTGCTGTGAAAAAGGCAAATGCCTCAGAATTTGTCCAGCAGGATGTATGAGAAAGCATATGACTGGAAGGAAATGTGAAGTAATCCCTCCGCTCTGTTCAATGTTTTATTCAACACTATGGCCTTAGATGGACTATTGTGTCTACTCCTGGGCACTACACTTCAATAAACTCATAGATCAATGCATAGAGTCTAGGAGAGAAAAAAAAATTAAAAAAAAATAAAAAAAGAAAGATCAGAGGTTTAAAAATATGGCCTATGGGGAAAGACTAAAGGAAATGAGTTGTTTAATTCAGAGTAAGGAAGACCAAAGGGATGGCATTTGCTTTAAATAACAGTGGAACAAACAAAAGGGATGAGATGATTTCTTCAAGTTTTTTCCTGGTCCTAGGATCCCATGATTCCTGGCCACTAAAGTTGGACTGTAGTACTGTGGAGCAGAGACACCAGCCAGAAATGCATAATACCTCCAAGATAAAAAATAGAGGTATCTCTACCTTTGCAGAGCTCTTATTAGAGTAACTTCTGGAGGGAAAAGGGTGCAGCTGAGCCAGAATGATGTGGCCATTCAGTAGCATTGCACCGTCTGTGTAAGTCACTGGATGAGAACATTTTAAAGTCTACTCATACAGTGCCATCTATAACCTCCTTCCACTCTAGAAATACTTCAAGAAAGCAAAAAACTGATCCTTATTGTGAGTTTATTGAAATTCGAAATTTATTGTGTACCATTTCATCATTTTCATCAGTGTCCCATCATGAAAAATCCCTGTAAAGAGCAGGATTGCCTGATATTCCTATTTATGCAAATCATCTGGACTCCTTATCATTCTGAAAATGGCTGAAAATTTTTAATAATCATTTTGCAATCAAACAGAAAGTTATTAAAGGTATAGCTTCTATACAAATACAACTTCAGTAAAAGGGCTGTATTAGACCTTATAGGAATTTAAATGCTCTCTGTCTGTAAAATGACCACTTTTTTTGTTGTTTGGAAGCACAAAACCAGATATTAGATCCTTAAAAAAAACTCTTGAGTGATTGTGCAGTATATTCCTTAACCCATATGTCTCTATAACATCATTAAATCAGCTCTGTATTACATGGATTACTTTTGTGAGCCCCAAAATGGAAAAAATTGGTGGTGAAGTGTCAAAGTCTTGTACTGAAAAATGCATAGGGAAACAACACTGGGAAATGGGGAGCTCGCTCAGGGTAGGGTGTAAATACAGATAATGTCTGCTTTTATCTGAATTTCTGTAAAACCCGAAGGAAAAGATACTCATCTTGTTTCATATGGGCAGGAGTTGCCTAGTGATACTGACTGGATGAAAGCTGCTGAGAACAGAAAGCAGCAAGAGTTTGAGCTCTGCTTTGCAAACAACATTCGGAGACCGCACCGCTCCTCAGGCTGCACAGATTCTGCCCTTGCACACCGGGCTTTCTTCCCCAGCAGCGAAAGTGGTGAGGAAGCCCAGTGAGCCCTAGACACGTGAGTCCCCTGGGGAACATGGAGTGGGCAATAGTCCTTAACACCTTGAGACAAGAGAAGAGGACAATACAGACAATTCAGAACAGGCAGGGAGAGCATTACATCCAGGAAGTGCTGGAAGCCGTGATCTTTTGTGCCCTCGCCAGAGCTGCTGAGGAACTGTTCTGAACGGAATGTCTTGCACCCAGCAAACCCCTGGCAGTCTTTTCTGTCCTCAACTTCACTCTCAAAGTATGCAGACTCAGAACCAATCTTCCTCTTCCTATGTGGCGGTGGGACGAGGAAAGAACAACCTAGGTTTGTGTGTCACTAGCAGGTGAAGTTGAAACCAACTTGGAAAAGTGTGAGCTGCCTAAATAGGAAACAATTTCCTCAGCTCAGAAAAATGTTAATAGACACCAGGAACCTTATGACTTGATAAATAGAACAGGAGAGTAGATAGCAATAACAAGAAAATTTTTCCATTTTTGAAAAATAAAAATTCTTATCAGGCACCCACCATGTGCTATAATTTAAAAGCTTTTGAGCAAAGAGCATTTCTTTACTGCTAAAAGGTTTAAAATATTGCAGTATGTAGACCAAAAATTCCTGATTAGCTGTGGCCGATGAGTCAGCAGAGAAACAGTTCACAACACAGTGCAGCCTTTACATTTTGACAGAGATTGTGAAGGGCTCCCCAAAATCATTCCAGAAAGGCAAAGAAGGAAAAAAAGAAGGAAAGGAAAGGAAAGGAAAGGAAAGGAAAGGAAAGGAAAGGAAAGGAAAGGAAAGGAAAGGAAAGGAAAGG
>WUAM01000143.1:9586267-9627146 GCA_024336885.1 Actenoides hombroni | reverse complement strand
ACTAATTTAAAAATATAATAATTTTATGGGACAGTATTGTAGATCTAAATAATAAACTCAAATATATTTCATTCACACATTATATCCTAGCTGCTCTAGCTAGTTATGCCTATATTACAGAGAATTATTTTACTTTAAAGAGAAGGCTTTATCCAAGGGCTGCAAAAGCACTGGATCAGGGGAATCATTGGGTTCCACAGATGTGACACTTCCTTGAGCATCTTTTTCTGTCTGGATAAGTACAAACTACAATTAGCAGCAAACACACCTGAGGTAGATAAGTTGTAAGCACAAGTTCAGCGACAAACTTGTGTGCATGACAGCAAAAGGGGTGGGGGTTGTGTGCACAGGACAGGCTGGCAGATTGGACAAGATCTAGAGACTGAGCACAGGAGCAGAATGCTGAGAGGCACAACCCGAGAGCATCCTCTGTCCCCACAGACACTCCTGCCCTCACTCTCACAGGCCCACAGCAACAGGCTGTGTATCACCAGAGAGTCCCAACACCCCAGCCCAACATAAAAATGCACAGGGTTAAACCTTCAAAACCTGTGTCTACCACAGAATGAAAAAGGAAAGAACATCAAACACGCAGTAGCATTAGCAAATATTCCATAGCATTCCCTGCAAAGGTTTCATGCCTGGGCTTTTGTTGTTGCTGCTCCACAACCACACTTCTTTACTCATCTTTGTGTTTATAGAGTGCTATCGTTTTTCAATTCGTGAAGGTAACGGCTTCAAGCAGCAGAGGGGCTACTGCTGTACCTTACACTGTGATTTCTGACCTGGCATCTCTAATATTCAGTTTTTCCTATATGACTGGGCTCGTATCAGCTCATCCCACTACCTGCTGAGTGGTTATTGCCTTTGAGCTACACAAGGGTTACTATACTTGAGTGCAGTAAAGCAGATGAGCGCACCAGAATCCCACTGAGGCAGCATGTAGCCTGCAGCTACTAATGGTTCATCAGGAAGACCTTAAAGCCTATTTAATGCCAAAGACTAAAGATCTCTATACCTCTTTCTGCCATTTTGCAATTTATTAGAGGATCGAAGTCAGAGAATGAAGGGCTTTTTTTTCCTCATGTAGCAAATTAAAAAATGAACAACTGGGTATCATGTGTTTCTTTATAATACAGTATGATTCATACCTCATCCTTCATGCAAGCCAACAGCTCTTTGATTTACAGCCTGGATAGATATAAGCCATCAGTACAAAGTAATCTGCTACATAAGAATTTATAGGATAAATCTCTTAAGTAAGGGTTCATGGCTATTCAGCCCCAAAATCCTACATCTAGCTTTTTAATCTAACTAATTTATCTATCTTTCTATTTATAAAGCATCCAGATGCCACCAGTGTAAATGTAATTTATTGACAAACTGGTTTTGTTGCTGCGGCCCTGACAGATACAGTTCTGTCATTAAGGAAATGTGTGTCTTAAGAGAAGTTATCACTGTGTTGATAGATTTTATGAGATTTTATGTTCATTCACATTCTGACCCATTATAGCCTTTCTACTTGGACTGGCACATCTCTCTTTGAAAGTACTGTGTTGGGGGGTGAGGTGGGGTGGGGTGTGCACGCTGGAGGGTAGGACAGCTGAAAAGCCCCGGATCATCACCTCTCACACAGGGTACCTCTTCAGATGATGCATTTGTTAGAGGTGTTACTTTAGTAATCAAAAGGTTAATTTGGGAAAAATCAGTGTGGTTTCATGTCTTCATTCCCTGCTATTCATAGTAACTGTGTAAAACGTTTTCAAATTGTGCAGATTTTCTCTGGAACTATACTTCTCATTATTTGCCAGGAATGATTATGCTCATTATGTATCTAGGTTGATATAGAGACAGTTGAGAATGACACTCAGAGAAATGAAATATCCACGTTTAAGCTCACACATAAGAGAGCTGTTGTTTCAAGAGGACAATCCCTGCTGCTGTTCCTAATGGTGAAGGTCCTGCTGTGCCACTTTTGTTTCTGCTATGACGGGACAAGTTCTTGCCTGCAGGCGAGACTGAACTTCCAAAATGATCGTGTTATTCTCGGTGTCTAGTGAGCAATGAGGAAGGCATGGGGTTTTGAATTGAGGATGCAGGAGAGCTGTAAGGATTTAATGTCTGGAATGAATCACGCTGCTAAAGTTCACTCTGCCACTGGTCAGTCATCCTTTCTGTGCCCACATAGCGTTACAAACCATTGCACGCTGGTGTATTAAGGGGATATTTCTGTGTTTGTTGTGTCAATGAAAATGTGGTAATGACAGGAGTTTGTCTCGGTTTTATCGTTTTAGCGAACAAAACGCATATGGCAAACGAATTCTCGGCCAGACCATATTGCTTCAAACCTGAGCTGACACACTGTGGTGAATTATATGTTGTACAAATGCCCTCCATCTCCTGCCAGAAACCGGGCCAGCTAACTGTGTCCTCTGGGGCAGTGTCATTGCCACACAGGCTGAAGTTGCTCCTTCCATGCCTCTTACCAAAAGCTTCCGAACAGCTAGTCCCTCTATTCTGTCCCCCAGCTGGGCCTCATTTATTCCAGATTTTGAAGTAGAAAAGAAACTGATTGCTAAATAACACCATGTAGAAGATAAATGGAGATTTTTACTGTTTTATCTCTGGGCGGTAATGGCACTTTTCCTGGGAGTAACAGAAATGCTCCCAATGGCACTTAATGGCTAAATCTGTGATATTACACTGTGGAGACTCGTATCTCTGTCGATGACTGCCATTGTTCTGGAGAACCTTTAAAATAACAATGTAAGGGCACATCCCTGTTCAGATTTCTGCCAGAGAGCAATCACAGTCCAGGCCCTTCATTGTCCAAAGCATACAATCCAGTTTTACATCAGATGCCTATATTTGTTTCACTTTTCTCAGAAACTACAGTTATTCATTATTATACAGTTTATTCATTATTATACAGCTTACATTTAACTACTTCCAATTTTTATTAAGGGTTTGATTCTTATTTTTCTCCCAACACACTGCATACTAAAGCATGCATTCAGTCGACCTGAAAAAATGCACTCAGAGGTGTAGGATGGAGTCCAGGCAAGTCAAGTTCTGATTGCCTAAAATAATTTCAGATAAAACCCAAGGGAGAGCTGTGCATGGTGCCCTGTAACCCACGGAGGTGCTAGGGCCAGTCTGACACCCCCAACAAATGAAGAGTGGGTTGTTAATGCTTCTGCACCTCATGGTAGCAAGTGACACTTGCCAAGAGAATTACTCTAGGCGGAGACATCAGGATACAGCAGTGCTGGGGAAAACTCATTACTGCTGAGCAACCACTCTGCCAACAGGACCAGTATTTACTCACAGAAATCTGGGCCGTGCTGTATTTGTCTATATAGTTCTGGCCAGCATCTTTTCTGATTTCCAGTACGATAGAAAAATGATGTCTTTGGACTGAGCGTGACTCCTTAAATATTTCTTCAGAATCAATGCCCAGATTAGTCAGTACACATGCTACATTTCACTCAGCTACTCGTGCAGTCAGAGCGTATTTTTTTTCCCGGTGTCACCATGACCTTTCATAGATCCTTTTGATGCTCCATGCTTCTTAATAAGCAAATAAAGCTCAAGCAAACCACAATGTGATCGTTTTCATCAGATCTCTTTGCTGGTTCCCGCACCCGACACCGCTGCATCTATTTCTCTGCTCTCTGGCTCATTCCTTTCTGAGCACACATGCCATGCATAAGGTTTAATAATTTACAGGTAGAGGGTCTAGTTTGCCAGGCTAGGGACATAGTCCAATTTCTTTCCACAACTCTAATGAGACAAAGCAGTCAGAAGCTTATTGCTGCCGCCACATAAAACCAGATTTATGGATGCTTTTTGTCAGAAAGTGGTGCAAGGCAGTTTGAGTGTTCCACTGAATTTCTCCATCCATCTCCCAGAGTAAAGTCCCCCCACCTGCTAATGGAAGAGGTGCTATTGTGAGCATTAAATCCTTTTTCCCGATTAAACAAATTAGATAAGATTGGCCCAGGCTGAAACACACAGTGCAGTTCTACCCCAAACTACTGTGATTATGATTCCCAGAAGATTGCACTTGTAGAGAGAGATCCCTGTGTGCTATAGGTCAGTCCTGGTTGACACGTTAAGGAGGGGTGGTATGGAGCCAGTGATCCTCTGAGTGACCTGCCACTGCTAGCAGAGCAAAGGTCACTCTGAACTCCCTGCAAATGGCAGCAGCATGTACTGTGTATCCCCCCCTTTCCCAGCAATTGAGGAGCTGCCCATTGACTTTTGTTTGCTTTCTTTTCTCTGTTTTGATGTGAATTATTCATTGCTTCTGTTTAAACAGTCTGGGGTTTTGGACCATTTGAAGACACAGCATTAGCATTGCGATTTCAGAAGATGAAGCACAAAGGCAAAACCCCCACTCACGTTACATATGGTGGCAGCACATCTAGCTCTAGAAGTGGCCATATCTGAGATAGGATATTCTGAACCAGATGGTGCTGTCAGACAGTGCAGGGTGACAACTTCTACATGATGCAGAAAGGGTAATGTGCCCAAACACTGAAGGAACTCTATCTCCACTTGCTGCATTTTTTTAAAGTTCACTCACAGATGGCTCAGCGAGGATCATCTCAGGAGGAAAAGGAAGACTTCCTCAAGGGTGATTTTAACTTAAAAGAATCTGTCAGAACATTTATAAATTAGATAGCCTGCCCCTTGTTCCTAGTGACTGCCTGTGACTCCACCATGATAGAAGAAATAGGGGAGAACAAAAGGAATTGGGAATTTGTAATGATTTTATTTTTTTTAATCTGAAAAGCTACAGAATAGTAGTTTTTCAAGCAAGCAAGTTTTCCAATCTTTCAACATTTCTAATGAAATGTGTATTAAACTATAACATGTTGCTTTCTTCTTCAAAAGCTGATTCCAATTTTCAGGTCAAAATATTTTTCAGTTCAAAATATAACTTAGGGTACAAACAGTAAAATAATTGTAAGATATCAACTTGAAACAGGTGGAAATTGTCAAAACAAAATGATATCATTGATCCAAACTCTCACGCATAACTTCAATATTCAGAACTTTCATTTCATGGACATTTCTTAATGGATGGCTTTTCGTCATACTTCATTGTCAGCAATTTCTGCTCATCCTGAAAATATTCATAAGTAAGCAAAGTGTTTCTAACCCAGTGCTAATTGAAATACAAGTTTTACGGGGAGTAGATCAGTCATCCAGAATACAGACTTGCCTTCCCAAATACCTCAGGATGATATTCTTCATTCACCCCATCTAGCAATGTAACACTACGAGATCACCAGACATAAAATGAGGCAAAATCTTTGTTGTCTATTAAACTTAAAATTACTTGACTCTTAACTACAGAGGCACATGCCAAACTACCTTCTTTCATCCAAACTAATTCAAAATAGCACATCAGTCCATAAAGTGTACACTAAGACCGTGTTTTGTGCAGCCAAAAAAGTAACAATTCCCAGGGCGTTTATTTTAATTATGACAGCTAAACTCAAAGCAGATGAATTGCATTTCACAGAATCAACACCTCTGCATGCAAAATTAACTACTGAATTGGTAATGAGAGAAAAAGAAGTCACAAAAATAAAACTCCTACTTAATGCAGCATACTACTTCTTTTGCTATAGAAATGTATTGAAAACAGACAAATAGAAGTAGCTTAATTTTGCTGATCTCAGCCTACTGAAACTGAAACAAAATGAGCTGAGTGAGCAAGTTCAAATGACAGAATGATGGGACATTTATCTCCAAGGAGAAAACATAAACAAGAGATTATGTTACAGATTTAGGACTAAAATACAGTCTTTGATCATTGAGATCATTTACCTGTTGCAAGCTGCTCAACTCTTTCTGGTGTTTCTCGTGGTCCGTAGGGCACATCCGTCTTTTTGAAAAGGGTACAAACCTACTTGGGGGTGGAATGTTTAGGAGGGAGGGTCACAAATGGGAATCTTAACCAAATGTATAGAAAATCAGCATGATCTAGAGGAATTACAGAGCAGCAGTCAGGAATTCCAGAACAGTGATGTTAAATCAATGCAGTGTCTCTTGTCACCTCCCTGTTCTGTAAAACACAGCAAGCAAATGAGAATGCTTGTCTTCCGCGGGGAGCATTTGTTAGGACTGTTTCATGAAAACAGAGATTTTAAATTATCCCATATAATTTCCAAATATTTTATTATTGGAAACATTTTTAGGCCTACATTTTCTCAGCCAGACAGTAAAAGAATTTTATAGAACTTATGGTCTCTTCTCCTGATGCATTAGACTTTTGCAGAATTAGAATGGATGGGAGTACTGCTTTCTATTCCAGAGTAAAAACATATTCATACACTTTTTTTTTTTTGGGTAAAATTTCTTTCAAAGGCTCATCTACATTCATCTAGCTCTAGCAAAAATATGGCATCCACCAACAGCTAGTTTTTGCTTGCTTGTTTGTTTTTTTCCCCACTGACTTTCCAAACATTACAAGCAAAGCCAGCAAAAACAAATTTACATTGGCATAACTACATGTCATGATGGTTCTGTTAGTGTAGTGATGCCAGCCTGGGGAAGAGACTTTTCACAATACTAGCAGGCAATGTGGAGAAAATTAAACCAAGCCACATTTCTAACTGGGGAATATAAATACCTTCCATTTGTTTTTTATTTATTTTACCATGTTAACAAAATGTATAATTCATCATGTGATCTACACCAGTGCACACAGCGTAGGCAACAAACAGGAGGAGCTAGAAGCCATTGTGCAGCAGGAAAACGATGGTAATGTTGCTGTCACGGAGATGTGCTGGGATGATTCGCAGCACTGGAGTGCTCTGGTGGATGGTTACAACATATCTGGAAGGGAGAGACAAGGAAAGAGAGGTAGTGGGGTAGCCCTGTTTTCTCTAAAGCCCAAATATGTTTCTTAAAAGCAGTTTCTGACTCCTGATACTGTTCTGCCAGCAGATGAATGCAGATAAACTCCACTGGTCCTCTGCTGTTTTAGCAGTGAGTTACTGAATCCCCAAGAGCTTCCTCAGATCCAGTCTGGAGGTTTGGAACTCATCATATGTAACCCCTGTGATGCTGAAGGAAGTTGCAAAGACTGCATCAGTGGAAAGGAAGTCTACACTGAGATACACATTTTGCACTTGGTATTAGAGCATTGTAGGGAAAGGTGCTGCTTTGTAATGAAAAATGGGACTAATTCACAAGTGCAAACTTACTGCCTAGCAGAAAATAGCTTCAAAGTTCTGTAAATTATTTCCTTCCAGGCATTTTCTCTTAATAGCTTGGTCTTTTTTTCTGTTTTCTTTCTTTTTTTTTTTTTTTTTTTTTTTTTTTTTCCCTTGATGTTTTGGGTTTTCTGCTCTTTTGGTAGAAATATCTTTTGGTTCACATACATATGGGACATGTTCCTTCACACACAGTGTGGAACCCTTTCTCTACTGGCTGCTCCTGGCTTGGACAGGCACACACTCTGCTGGATAAAAAACTGGCTGGGTGGCTGGGCCCAGAGCGTGGTGGTAAATGGAGTTAAATCCAGTTGGCAGCCAGTAATGACTGGTGTTCCCCAGGGCTCAGGGTTTGGTGTCTGTTTAACATTGTTATCGATGCTCTGATCAGGTGATCAAAGGCACCCTCGATCAGTTTTCAGTCAACGCCGAGCTAGGCGGGAGTGCTGGTCTGCTTGAGAGCAGGGAGTCTCTGTAGGGAATCTGGACAGGCTGGATTAGAATTAGGACAAATTTCTTCACAGAGAGGGTTGTGAGGCTCTGAAACAGGCTGCCCAGGGCAGTGGTGGAGTGACCATTACTGAAGGCATGCAAAAGACACGCAGATGTGGTGCTTAGGGGTGTGATTTAGCGGTGATCTGGCAGTGCTGGGTTAACAGTTGGACTTAATCTTAAAGGTCTCTTCCAATCATAACAATTCTGTGATTCTAGGTTTTCCCTTCAACCTTTTGACATCAGATCAGTTCCCACCTCCTCAGCATCAGTGTATCAGGTCAAATCTGAATGGTTAAACAGAGAAACAACGCTCTGTTTTTAAGCACTTCTTCCAGGTTCTGATCTTTCTGCAAAGACTCAGGACACCCTTAGGTAAAGTTAGTCCTCAGCTGCATAACTGTATTGATGACTTCACGTCACACCATTTTCCTGCAGACAGTGTTGGCCCAAAAGATCTCAACAGCTCAAAATTCACCAGCACTCATCTTATATTGGTGAAGCTTTATGAATTTGTTTCTCTGAGGGTCTCTAAGTTTGCCCAGATGAAAGTTTATGTTCACAGTTTACAAGAGCAGGAGTGACATGGCCACTGACAAGTACCAGCAGCATTATTAGCTTGAGCAGACATACTGTCCAATCCAATTTTAGGCTCTGCAGACCTGCCCATAACTGCAGTTCATGAAAGGTCAGCTCTGTCATTTGTGATCACCACACAAAAAACAAATTAGTGTCTCTGTTCCCATTTTGCTGGATAGTGTGGCTTTATCCACTTGCTCTTTCCCCTGGAGTGCCAAGGCAATCTTCATTAGAGTTCCCCCGCAAGCTGGAACAGATAAAGAGGTTGTATGGGAGTTATGCCTCATCCCCTGCCCTGCACATTGACCTTTTTCATAAGGTCATATTTGGAGGACGAGGAGAGAAACTGGCCTGAGCCTGGAAGTGATAGTTACACATTTCATCACTCCAATGTGGTATGGTCAAAAGCTCCATCAGTTGTGCCAGTCAGCAGTGAGTGAGACTCACTCCTTTTTCATGGTGACCTGTGGCCACCAAAGCTGTGGGACAGTTTCTCCTGATCTTCCCGGCCCTCTTGGGATGTTTCCGTGGCTTCTTGCAGCACCTGCAATTGCTAGCTCAAGTCCAGGTTTGAACAGGCATCCATGGGCAAACACACCATGCCACCTCTAACCTCTGTGTCACAGGGCACTTGGCTTTGCTGGAGACATTCTTCTTAATTGAACTGTCTCTCCTGTGAGGCCTCAGTGAGGGTTCCCACTCTAAATGGCTCCTACTAAAGTAGATGCAAGGACTTGCAGAAACAGAAATTCCCTCTGAGCTCCTCACTCCAAACTGTTTTTCTCTGACACCTACACGTTCTTCTGAAAGTGCCTATCACTGCCTAACTCGTCCTGTCTGACTTCACCCTGTCACTCTCTGCAGGCAGGGAGTGCACCATGCAGGTGCAGCTGCGCTGAGATCTGTCCGACATCCGCCATCGGCACTGACTGTCCCTCTGCATCCTTTTCTTTGATTTTATACCCTAAAGTTCTACCATTGCTTTATTCCTTCCTGCAGTTTTTATTCCTTTCAGATCCCTTTATTTTATTACAAATATTTTCCTTTTCCATTTGAATTGCCTTGCAAAGGTAGACCACCAAATGAAAATATCTCAGAGTGGATAGTTTATTGCACTCAATAGACAGCCTTATCTACTTGCATCTTATCATTACCTACCGTTGTTACTCTGTTTGGAAAGGACATAATTTCTTTCACCTTCTGAAGCTCTGAGGAGCGCTTTGGAGAACTACATTGCCACTGCAGACTTGCTTAGAAGAACTGGAAAGGAAGCACAGTTTATAAGCTCTTTTGTGGTTTTGACCACAGCCCACAGCAACAGGCAGTACAAAGCTGCACTATCCTGTGCAGGAAACTGGAGGCAATCTGGGCTGGACAACCTTGAAGTATAGTTTATCACATCCCTTCAAATGCGCTGGCATGTTCATTATAGTTGTCTGGTTTGAGGAGAAATCTGGGACCTCCTTTCCACTCTGCTTCAGGTTGTTGTCCAGAGGAAATGTCACCAAAACCACCCATGAGCTTTGCCTAGAGCCCTAGGAGCCTTCACGAAGGGAGAAGTTAGGTCATTTTAATGTCCAGCTGCCAGTAGGTGGTCAGTGTGGAAGAGACCTTCATCATTCTTCATGGCTAGTCGTCTTTAAAAGTACCCTACAAGCTCTTCGGAGCCTTCAGTACTAGTCAGCCATCAGCGCAGCTCAGCCAGGTGTAAAGCTGAACTATGAGCATCTCCTTTCCCAGCGGCCAGGAAGGGTGTGACTGTATCTGTGACCTCAGCATTTGCAGTCGGCTTTTTCATCTTCGAGGCCTTGTCTTGTGTGCAGCTCTGTGACCTTCACATGATCACAAGCAATGCTGTCTCTCCCTTGGGACCTGGCGACTCCTCTGCACTGAGAAGGGCTGGCAGTGTCTGCCCCTGTCAGTGACGCTGTGTTTGCAGAAAGCTGAGGCTTGACAACTTGCTCTGCCACGCTTGCAGAGCCTCCCCGGGAAGGTAAACACGCAGCACGTTCCAAACCCCAACGCGCGGGGCCGCGCAGCCCGCTCATCGAACTGAAAATCCTTCCCAGTTTATAAAAGACAGAGCAACAAACAGGAGCAGTTGAGCCGAAGTCAATGGATAATGGATCTAGGAGATGCCCTTCTGTCACGCTGAGACTCGATTACAGCCTAAGTGCTGTCAGAAGGGCCGTCTGTTCTGTTCCCAGCGTGCCTTAACCCTCTGCGGGCTCAGCGGGACCGGCCCTGGCTTGGCAATTTGTCCAAGGAACGTTGTGAAGTGACTGAGATAAAGAGATCAGGGCCCTGATCCTCCGATACCTTCCACCTCCTGCACCCACTGGGTGAGCACAGGGTGGACGTGAATTGATGGGGCTTGGCCCTGGTAGCGGTTTAGCAGCACTTTGGGCTCCTTGCAAAAGGTGAAAATGGCTGTAGAAGCGGCAGGTAATCGTTGACCTTAATTCCTGGCCTGCAATTCCTTTGTGCTTGTGTGTTTCTTCAATGCTTTGGCTGTTTCTAAGGGCTACATTTGAAACAGAAATGGAGAGGAGGAGGCCAAAGGTGACAGCCCCTACTGCCAAACCTGCCTTCGTACCCCAGGCGCTTGATCCTTACCTGGCCATTAAAATCCGGGAGTAACAGCAAAAGCTAATGGTTGCTTACGAACAAAACAGGATTAATGAAACAACTTAACTCACAATGAAAAATGTGGGCTGGAAAATTAATGTGCTCTCCCTCTGCCTCTCTCCTAACCTTATTTCCTGCTCCCTCGTCCAACTCTCAGTCTCCCGTGATGGCGTTTTCTGCAGTTCCTTGGAAAATGGCTCGCAGGCTCCTCAGTCAGCGGTGCAACCATATTTCATGCACGACTTCTGGAAAGGGGATCATGCCCAGATCCCCACTAATTTTCATGCAAATTAGTGACTGTTTAGAAAGGTCAGAACTGCCAAATGGTAACAAAAATGCAACAGCAGGCAAGCATCCTGCAGTTAAGGGTTTGCCTGTGAATATTTTTCACAGAGCCCCGTAGAAAATAACCCTGTCTCTGTCACCAAAGGGCACAACATTGTGATTTGAAAAATGATTTTTATGAGTCAGATGAGAAGTGGATAATGTACTAATGTACTTGCATCTAAAAGAGAGAGGGAACGAAATGTCAATCTCCCCTTGATTTTTGCTCTCATGGAAACTGAGCATACGCCTGGTCCCCTGAATCACAGGCGTGAATCAGAGCTTCGCAGACTTCTGGGGTAATTGGCACCACGCTCCTTTCTTCAAAAGGGCCCTGCAATTAATACAGGTGGGACAAAAGGAAGAAAGTTAGTATGGTATTTTAACATTAAGCTCCATTCGTAATAAAGGACCAGCTTAGTGCTAGCAGGTATAAAATGCTGTCTTTTTTCATATGAGGGGGCATTCAGTCTGTCATTTCTTTTACCCTGTACAGAATCTGGTTTTACAGCTGCACTGGAGTTTTCTGAATTTAATTTTTTTCCTTCGTTTAGGGAAGGAAAAATACAAAAGAAATTCTTTTTTACTTTGACCCAAAATGAAACGTGTAACTCAGCTATTCAGATTTTTAATGTTAAGAAAATGACAGTAATATTTTTTAAAAGCATCACTTAAAAGATTTTACGTGGTTAGCTTTTCAAAAACAAAACAAATACTTATTTCTTTTTGGCTGAAATGACTTAGTTTTGCTCCCTGAAGTTGTCATTTTCAATGAGTAGGATGCCTAAATGGAGTAGCTGTCCATACAAACCTGCCAGTTTATATGAACAAAAGAAAAAGAGTAGCATGAAGAAAAGCTTCTTTTGTGAAGTGGTTGGTATAAGCTGGTGATGAGCCCATGCTCCACAGCATCTGAAGCAATCGCGGATTTAACATTCAATTCTGACTAGGGAAGGGCACAGGACTGTTGATAGCCTTTGGTTTCCTGGACCCGTACCTTGATCTGTTTTGCTTTGCTGGCTGAAAACACTCTAAAGCATTTGTTTTACTCCAGCTTTGCAAGTAGAAAAAGTACCTGCAAAGAAAACTGAAGTCCCGGGAGGCATCTGTAAAGAAGGAGAAGGAGCCACGGGTTCAGAAGGGGTGCTGAGCTTCTCCTGTTTTGCACGGTGGGCTGGTGAAGGTCTGTGTCCTGCACGATCAGCTTCAGGGCATGGTTCATTCCACAGGGTTTAGTGCTGGCCAGGCTCAAACCTCAGTGCTTAGCAGCGTGAAAAGCCCGCTACGCTGTGCCAGGCCTTGGATGGTTTGCCTTTTTAGCTGCTCAAAAACCCTCTGAATTAGAAATGAAATGGCAAAAAAATTTGTACCACGTTCAGTGCACATACTTAGACTGGTCTTCCGTTCTTTTTCAGCTGCACTGATTTGTGTGTGCTGTGTGCAGCAAGAAATACCAACCTCTGACAACCCCTTTGCTAGCAAGTCACAAACAGGAGGGAAATTCATCACGTACTAGTCCACATACTCTAATTTGTTCACCTCCAACATTAACTACTTGAACACTCTCCTGCCCGCTGACTGCTCTGTTACGCCGCGTGCTAGTTCAGCTACTCCCTTCTGCTCCTCGTGGGAGCTCTGCAGGATATTTGGAATAAGCCAAATAAACCCCTTGGCCTCTGATTTCCTCCGTTGCAGTCCCCTGCTAGTGTGCTTTGATAATTTTCAAAGGTGATCTTGGAAAAAGCTACTTTGGAGCCTGATTTCGTTTTTATTTAGTGTGCAGAAATGACAAGCAAGCAACAACAGTGCCCGTCTGCTTTGGAAAAGAGCCAGATTCAAAGACCATGGAGCCTTTTATAAAGCTCCATTACCAGAATAGGTTTCAATCCTACACCATTCAAGCCCATTAGACATGTGCTCAAACACATTCTTTCCCCATCCCTAACACTGTAGGGTACAAGGTGAGAGAGATCAGGTTTGGCAGAGTTATTACCACTGCATTCTCAAATTAGAGTGAAATTGGTTCAGTAGATTCTTCCATTGTGCTCCCACGGAGAAAGCTTGGCCTCAGTAAATGTCTTTTAATCAACTGCTTCAAGTGAAACTTCAAAACTACTGCAAGTGGGACTTTAAAAAAGCCTGCCTTCTTTGTTAAAGTTTGATAAAGATACACATTGAAATGGAACTCACAAATAGGAAAACAGTATCAGAATTCAGGACCCACACACACGTGTTTATCTTAATAGCTATTAACCTATTACTGAGCTATAAATCTATTACGAAGGGCACTGAATATTGCCTTTCATCTGCTCTTTTCCTCTTCCTAAAATAGATCTGACTCAATAACCTTCCTAATTTTGGATAAGGGGTTCAATAGGCAGTGGTATCCTTTCTCTTGTCAGACGTGAGGTTATTGCTGAATAATGACAATAATTAAAAGTACTCTAATTGATGTGACTAATAAAACAAATTCACATCAATGGTGAAGGACAAACCTCAACGCGTTAGGTTTGGTTTGGATAAGCAGCTAAAAGATTGATTATCCACATGTTATCCAAAACTGCATGCTAAAATGGGAGCAGCAACAATTCAGATGAAAACCCTGTAACAGCAGCTGCTTCATGGTAAGTCCCTTCCTGCAGCTGGAAAAAGAACTGCTGTAGTTTATAACTGAAGGCAATATAACTGCTGATCAAAATGGGCTGATATATGATGCCTTCCCAGCACTTCTCTGAACCATAATCACAGATACTGACACTTTTTGGACAGTGATGAATAGCTTTCTACGAGGTGGGGGGACTTCTAGCTTTTCATTTTGTCCACTGAATATAAATAAGCTCTGTTCTAGAATTTTATCAGAAATATAAAATTATGTTTATGTTAAAAATATACATAACATAATTGATACTGTTACATGTATATTTTCATTTCTAATACGGAATATAAATTTATATTATTAATTATAATATATTGTCATATATGTATTACACCTATACATAAATATTTCTGATGGTTTTGTTTACATCCTACTTTTAAATGACTGAAGAAAGGCACTGTCTGTTTGGAATGCTATTCCACAGTCTATGCTACAACCATATCTCTGAGGCTGTTCTTCCCATACTTTAATTCGTACATAATTATTTTTCCTAACACATTCAGCTTGCAAAGATCTTCACATCTCCAGGTTTTCCCTGCTTCCGAACACTGTTGTCTTTAAAAGTAAATGCACTACCTCCTCATCTCCATCCGTATGCCAGCCCTGCTTCTTTGTCCACACAACTGCAAGCATTCCTGTCACTTCAGCCCCGGTAGCCTCTTGGCTCCCAGCTGAACTCTTCTTTCCTTTACACATTTGAGTAAAGCTGTCCTTGAGTCCCATCTTTCCAAAAGCCGTTCAAGAAATCAGGCAGTTTTCTGAGAACTAAGTGAAAAGACAGGAAAAAGTAGCATTTGTACATAGAGGAAGTCATCAGGTGGCATGCTTATCCCTATGTAGAGTCTGCAGTTCCTCAGCTGTGGTGTTCCTCAGCTCTCCTCATGTAGCCCGGGCGATGTTCCTGGTGGCCCTGGGTGCAGTGGTGTAGGCACAGCCCTGCTGCGAGCCACGGCAGCGTGCACCGCGTCGGGCAGCAGAGCAGCTCCAGCTCCCTTCCACCCCCCTGCCTGCCCTGTCTGCTCTGCCTAATGCTTTTTGGTGCCTTCATGTGCTTACTGACAAAAATAAATGCTAAGTAGCTGAAGAAAACAGTTTTGGAATGACGGGCTAAGGTGCCTTAACATAAAATGTATTCGTTTCTTCCACGCAAACTCAAACACACCAATGAATATGCAAAAATCTCATCCTGGATGAAATTTTCAGGTATAAAAACCTGAATTAAATTAACTAAATGAATTATTTACCATGAATAGTTCACCTTGCTTTAGTTCTCCTACAAAGGAAACTCCCAGCCATAACTCACAGCCCTCTCTGACTAGAAAGCTTGGGATTTGGTCTTCAGATTTTAAGCAGAGTATATTATTGTGCTGAGGATTAGTGAATGATGTCAATATTACATTATTCCAAACACATGATGAGTAATGGGGGCTGGGTATACTCAGTTACCTTCCTTCTTTGTCTAAAATTTCCCTGAAGAGAAAAAAAACCAGAATTCCTTTAAAATTAAAAGAAAAATAGAAAAAAACTCATGGAGAAACTCCTTGGATTTCCTTTAAAGAAGCCTTTCATGCTGAGTGCATTAAAAAAAACCTGCCACAACCTAAACTCTTTCATATAAAAAGCAATTTCCTTAGATAGTAACATTCTTTATTTCCCTTGCTATTATTAAAGACGCTAGTGTTTGAATAGCTTTCTCCCTCACAAATCAGCTTTCCTTTGGCTGAGGGAAGTCATAGCCCTGTGCTTATGACATCTCATGCTGTTTCTCAAAAAATAATTGTTGTGCCACCAGTGCAGGAGAGATCATGGAGCTGATGAACTTTTAATAAGTTAAACATTCACTCTGGCTCTTGACAGCTCTGTTTTCAAACAGGCTGTATTCTGGCTTCGTATTGAGCACAATCAGAATAAGATACCTGCATGCCCTGGCCGCACAAATTGGAGTGCGTGTGCTCACGAGCCCTTGAAGTGGACACAAACAAGGGTCTCAAATACAAAGGACTTGGTTCTGGCAGGTAAAGAACAGAACTTCTGAGGGTTTGAATATCAACTCCATCAACTTCAGTTGAAATGAACGGGAAGTAAAGGCGCAGAACATCCCAGGATTCCCACAGATGTGTATTCAGTCTCCACTTTAATGGTCTCTCTTCAAAATATCAGTTTACCTTGTGAGAATGGGTTTTTCTCACTGGCCAAGCACTGCAATAGGTTGCCCAAAGACATTGTAGAGGCTCCCTCCTTGAAGATATTCAAAAGCCATCTGGACATGGTCCTGGGCAACTGACTTTAGCTGGCTCTGCTTGAGCTCGAGGCATTGGACAAACACCACCTCTGAAGTCCCTTCCAGTGCTGTCATTGAGATCCACAGTTTACAGTCAGAAGCTGCACTTATTTCCTCTTACGTAAACTAAATGAGGCTACCAAGATGAACTACTAGTAAGAATATTTATTTTTAATAGGAAACAAAATTAGCTAGGTAAATGATGGAATATAACTGTGTGTTTTCTTCTATTGGTAGGTGGGCATTGGTTTTATGTTCTCCTTACCATATTGTCATCTTTTTTAAAAGATGGAACAGTTTTATAGTAATTTTCTAATTTTACAGAAGTGAGTGGCACAGTACTTCAAAAATGAATGGAAAAATGTGATTTAGGTAAAATATATGATCAAAACTTTTCAGTGGGAGAAATCTCCATAATAAGAAAAGGGAGGAAGGGACAAATTGAAGCAAAACAAGGAGATTGCTTTTTTTTTCCCTAACAGTATCAAACCTACACTTCAATTCACCTGCAACTCTATGTATCCCTCTGATGTATTATACTAACCAGCCAAATCCAGAATATAGAAGGTGAGAACTCTCCTTCTTCAGAATTCTTGGTAGGCTTCAGAGTAATCTAACTCTTGATTAGGGGATGTGTGGCTGAACAGGAAAACCAGTGTACAGATGATCACAGAATGGGAGGGGTTGGAGATCATCTAGTACAACTGCCCTGCTAAAGCTGGTTTGTCTAGAGCAGCTAGCCCAGGATCATGTCCAGGCAGGAAAGTCTCCAGAGAAGGAGACTCCACAACCTCTCCAGGTTAATTTATTTGACATCTTGCAGTTTCTTGACTTGTTTTTTGTTGTTCTAATAAGTGGAGTCATGTTTGGATAATTCTGTTTTAAAAATATGGCTAATTAATTCAGATTTTAAAACTGTACTAATATAACATAGGTATGAAAGTTAAAAAGTTTATAGCTTTTCTTCAGTAGCATGAATCTTTCCCTGTGGTATCAGTTTTTAATCTCTCCCTCTCTCTTCTCTTTCTCCTTCATAAAAAAGGTCTCTGAAAGGACACCTAGAAACTAAAATAGTATCTTCAAAGAAACTCAGCGTTAAACTGCCGTAGCTCTCAACAGGGTCAAGTGTCAGTTTTATCACTGATATCCCTCTAACTCTTTTCCATGCAGAATAAACCACATTTAGCAAAAAAAAAAAAGTCTGCCATATTTCAGGTCTTCTTTGTTGTTTGCCTGTGGAAACTCTCCACTTCTGTAATAATAAAGCTTCAAAACAATATGATTCACATTTGTATTCCAGATTTTGTATGATGTTGTTTGATTAATAAACACAAATAGTCATTTAAGAACAAACACACACATAAAGGTCATGCTGAAAGAAGCCCCCGTGTCTACCATCAGCTTAAGATGAGATTAAGTGAGATCTAACTGGCATTTGCTGCTCCTGTTAGATTTAATTCTGACCAGTCATAAGGACTTATTTTAGGAAATAATAGGATTAACTAAACAAAACTCAGGATGCAGCATTAACTTTCTTTAATAAAATAGAAAAAAACTTCTTACAAAGCTTGTCAGCTCTATGTTATTCATTCATACTTACGACTGGTGCTAGTAACAGATGCTTGTGGAAAGAATATCAAATCACAGAAGAAAGCAGAGCAGAACACAACTCGTGTATCTATTTTGGAAATGTTCTCAGACAAGTAAATTTGACTGACCAATTAAACATATATGAGTTAATAGAAGGGATGAAAGATTACACATAGAACAGCTGGATCTCCCAGCTACTTATGTCAACTTTTCAATCTGTGAGTATTTTATGGTTTTATTTCTTGTTTAAACATTTTTAGAAGCAAGGGACTTTGGTGGAATTCTGCATAGAGAATGTGCATACATATCATGGTGGTCATGGTAGGAAGAAGAAAATCCTTAGCATGCAATCTATTCATCTAGCACAGAGATAAGTAAGAAGTACCAATATGCTAGCTTTGAGTACTGAATATACATGTACACACACATATTGAAATGAAGCAAAGAGGTCAGAAACTGGCTGCAAAGGTCAGGCAAAGAATTCTTCTTCACAGAGAAACAGATCAGGAGGGAAAATGGATTTTGTGACAAAGGAATACTTTGAAGAACACAGGAAAATCTCAATTTCTTTTTCTTACTTCATTTGCAAACCAAAATTCCCTCCATGTCCCCAAAAAGCCTCTGTTTTGTTTCTGCCACAGTTAACAAGTTTTGGTCTGAATGAACAGAAAATTGAAGAAAAGAAGCAAACCTCACAAATTCCATTTAAAATGTCAGAATAGGCCACAATGTGAGCCTTCCACATATGACATTTTTCTTCTTAAAACCTTCCTCAGCATCAGCCTGCTTAGGTAAAAGAAAAAAACCGTAGTATCCTAGAACGGTTTTGGTCGGAAGGGACCTTAAAGATGGTGTGGTTCCAACCCCCCTGCAATGGGCAGGGACACCTCCCACTAGAAACACTTCCAGGGAGAGGCATCCGTAACTTCCCTGGGCAACCTGTGCCAGTGCCTCACCAGCTTCACTGTAAAGAATTTCTTCCTAATATCTAGTCTAACTCTACCCTCATCTACCTTAAAGTAGGCTTTTGGAAAACTCCAGTGCAATACCAGTGATGAACCAGCAGCTCAGTCGCTGGGCTAAGTGTAGGACCCGTACCAACTGCTCTTTGCCACTTCTTTATTGCCTGCCTGGTGTCGTAGGAAGGGGATCTTGCTGCAGTGTAATTGGGCATGAGGAACCAGAGCTCTATCACTGCTCTGATACACGTTGACATATTCTAGTGAGCCAAGGCCAAGGCTATAGATTATAGATTGTATTTCCCTAAAGCTCCACCTATATCTTCTACAAGGAGCAGAGCTCAAATGCAACAGTCTTGCCCTTTACGTATGAGTGTAACGTGGCCAGAATGGTGAAACATTTGATTGCCAATCCAATGCTTTTTCAGCAAAAAGGCTTATAATTTTGCAAACCTAGAACACAAACTGATTCCTGACAAGTGAAATTACTTTAATGCTAAGGTGCATCTGACAATGGTAGATGAGTCTAAAGATGATCTTGAAACAGTGGTGAAATCACTGACATTTCCAATCCCTATTGCGCATCGATTTTCAGGATACTTTTATTAATCATTGGTACTAATGTTTTCTATTGATCAGCAGGTTTCTCTGTGCACGGGTCATTCTGTGCAGCATTGCTGTCTCAGTCACATAACAAAACACTCCCAGAGACTACTTAGTAAATGGTTCTGTTTCAGCACTTAGCTGAAAATCTAAGCATGGTGCAAATGTACAGATTGTTCCAATAATCAATATTTAGGGAGAGAAAAAGAAGATGGAAGTTGAAAGAAAGGGGAAAAGAAAGGAATGAAGGAGGAAACTGACTCCATTTATGAAAATATTTCCATTCTCTTGTTTGTGTTTACAGATCTGTCCAAACACTCTTGTAACTTTATAGTTCACTCCTTTTTTTTAGGTCAGACCTGAACTATATGCTCAATCCAGTGAGTTCATAGGCAGTTCCAGGTTAATAAAACAACAACAACACCTCTCTCCCCTTCCCCCTCCAAAAAATCCCAAGTTAGGATATATTAATCTTCTCCTTTCCCAAGCAGTTAGTTCAGTCACAGTTGTCTAATTTCTGTACAAATGTTTTAATCAATTTGGGAAACTTGCAAATGCAACAAAAACAACCAAAAAAAATCACTTGATATTTGCTCACAGACATTAAAGCTAAAGAATGAATTGAGATCTCATATGTTTAATACAATGAAATTAGGTTCTGCACAATGCTCTCAGTACTCGGTGGTTTTAAGGGTATGGAAGAATGCATTTAGCATTTTGATATCCAAGGGGGACTCAGGAGCTTTGTGTTCAGATATAATGTCCCAGACCTTTTCCATCCAGGTATAATGTCTCAGATATTTTCCAACTTCACTTTGTGAGACAGCTGGGGGAAGCACCAGCTTCCACACACAGTGGTTTCTGTGATGAATTATTCCAGAAATAGAGAGAAAGGAGAAGTCCTGGTGCTCTCCTGCTGGCAGAGGGTGAGAACTTGAACACATCACACACATACCAGCCAGTTTGGAAGAAGCATCTAATTTTAGATGCATATCTGGCTCCTCAGGATTTAGGTCAGACTTTGACATCAGTGATACTTTTGCACTCTTCAAAGAGCAGAGAAGGGAAGGAAATACCCTTCATTTCTTGCAGTTTCCAAGAAATATTTTTCCACAACGGACTAGAATTTTGCTGCCTTTTAGGCAGACTATGCAAAGAGGAAAAGGGGGAAAAGTCCTTATAAGCTGAGTCCTTTAGGTGCTTCTGGCAGCTAAGTGAAGCCAATGGGGCTGATACTTAAAAATTAACACAGTCCTGCTCCTGTCAGTCAATCAGTGGCTCTGTTAATATACAGTGCCTGAAAATACAATAAATTATGTTATCTGATAAAGTGGAACTTTTAGCATCTGATAAATGTCTGTACAGGTTATTAAGTGCAGTATAAAGTGATGAAAACTGGATTGCTGGAGAACTCCTGGCTGTACGATCCAAAATAAGAGATAATTCAAGCAAGCAAGAGAACAAGACATGATTGTTTGCTATTTGCAGTTTCATACTATGAGTGACACAGAACAGGTTCTTAAAATACCTTCTGTGTTTGGGGCTGTTTGGAGACTTTTTATTTCTCACAAGTGAGTACTTCTGTGGTCACTGAACGGCATCGAGAAGATCAAATGACCAATATGATTTGCAAATACCTGTAGAACTTGGAGATAGGAATTTGACCATCGAATCCCAGAATGTTCACATGATAATAATACTCTCTCCCTCCCTGTTCCCACAGCAAAAAGTCAAGATATTTCCCTGAAATATTTTCCCTCACTGAAAGCAAACCAAGAGGACAAGGGAGATAGCTGTGCTGACTTGGAATCACAGAGGCTCAGCCAGACTTTCCTACAGATTCACAAATCATTTTCATTTCACATCTGATCACAGTCAAGGCACAGAAAAAACTGGTTGAAACTACATCAAATACTATGGTCTTTTGAAATATCCAATAGTTACTATTTTATATTGGCAAAATAATCATATTAGTTATTGATTTTTTTTTTACAAATATGCTTTTCTTAATGCTAACATTTATTTTCTGTGAGCAGGAGGGTTTTTTTCTTGTTCAAACAAATGTTTGATTTTTCAGATTTTTTTCAGTTTGGTTTTCTTAAAGTTCAGCTTTGCAACTGATCTTTCCCCTTACTAAAGACCATGGATGAGTGGCTTCAGGTTTGCTTCCTTTTCACTCAAACACTGTAGTTTTAAATTTTGACATCACTTGCATTCTGCTTAAAAAGCAGCTAATAAAAAGAAAACAGAGGGACAGATAGAGGGGAAAAATATATTCCTAAATCTTCTGAGTCAGAGGCTGTCTATTTAGAACATGTTTATTCAAAACCTAGCACAATGGAGTTCTGTTCCCACGGCTGGGCCTCCTCTATGTTACTGTGATACTAATAATAAATTGTTATAAGCACAGAAAGTAAAAAATTTTTATGCATCCAAATGACAAGGAAACTTTGACCTCATTTTCAAAAGCACCTAAATTGCCTTCAGAGCGTGAATGTCATTTGCTTCCCAACGTACAATGGCACTTTTGAAAATGTTACCTAACATGCAAAAATGGATCAGTAGCTGAGCCAAGACTGGGATACTCTGAATAAAGAAGCTGAAAGAAGGAGAGAGGAAAATCCAATTTAAATGCAAAATACATACACAAACACATGTTTACTTACACACAGATTTCTGCATACATGTCAAGTGAATGTACTGGCTTAAATAGCATAGGATTCTCTTTACATGGGGATATTTTGCATGAGCTCAAACATCTTTCTGAGTGGTAAGCAAGCTTACATTACAGGAAAAAACTACGACTTCTGAGCAACAAATGCCTTTGTGAACTTTATGAACTCCTCAACTGCTTGGAGAGGCGTGCAAAACTTCAAACCACAGAAGCAACAATGTAATCCAGAAAAAACAATTTGTCCTAGAATGCTTATTTTCAAGCCTTCCCACTTCCCCTGCTGTCTTGCTTTTAGTTTCTCCATTCCGACAGCCCCCTGTGATGCATATACTGCTAAGGTTCTGCTGAGAAAATTCAAAGCTGTCATAGGATAAAACAGACAAGTCATACATGTTATTTGAGGTGCTCCCAGATGTCTATGGGACACTTGCTAAGTTTCTGCCCCAAAATTTAATGCAAGTTTAAAAATGTGAAAACAGGGAAAACTACTCAATCCTTGCTAACAGTGTGTAAACATTTGTACTATAGGAAGGCATTAAGATGTGCACTACATCTCAAGACTTTTTCAGAATTTGTCTTTTTTCCACAATTTTGATTTCTAATGTGAACTTCCCAGAATCAAAAAATACCGATCAATCAGAAAGACCCAAGACTGTCTGTGTCATATCAAAACTCTACCAAGTAAATGTTTGATCGGGCAGGAAATGTTAATAAGCCTCTCTGTGAGAGTGACCACAAGTCATCATGAAACTCCAAACCAGGCGAGTTTTCAACTGCCAGACAGTGCCAAGTTTGGGATTACTCAGAGGGATGGGATTACTCAGAGGCTGGCCCAGCTTCTTGCTTCTGGGAATTTCTCAAAAATGAGACCAGGCAATTGCTCATCTCCACAATGGCCAGAAGCTCCGAGGTACCCCTCATTTTCAACACACAGGCAAGAGCAATAGATAAAACTCAGCCAAGTTGTCACGAAGGTGGTGATATCACCACTGTCATGAGGGCAGTTCTGAATTCCTTTTGCAGGAGATGTTTGTCTTAACATTTTCCTGAAATGGAGACTTGGATAAGAACAGACTCTGTGAGTCAAGATCAAGGTAAAAGAGAAATAAAGCTATTTTACTAGAGACATTTTGTAAAAACCTTGGCAGCTATGAATTTAAGAAGTAAGATTTGCAGCATAATATATAATTATATTCTTGATTGCCCTCTATTCCTTTGAGGTTTTCCTGCCTTGCAGTGTTTTCCGTGCTTAATTTTATGATCAACAGAACCGTTTGAAAATTTAAGATTTTCTCTTAGGTGGGAAGCTCATCCTAGTTCCCAGTGCCACCCCGACCTGCAGAACAGATCAGTAAAGTGCACCTTCATAAGCTGCTCTCTGAGGCAGAAGCTTTGTCTAGAGGGGACTATTGTGGCCAGTCATCTTCATCACATAGACCACAGGGACATCATTAGGCCCTAAAATACACTTTCAGGAGCTGTTTAAGGACCAGTATGGTCTGTTAAATCTCCCATTTCTGCTGAGTCCTGAGTACCTGAGAAGCTACAGCCCTCCCTATGGCAGTCAAGTCCAGCTATTGCACACTTGCTAACAGTGGCTGCAGAAACTCTATGGCAACTGAACTTAGACTTTTACAGCCTTAACTCTTCCTCCTTTCAGCTAGTTGATGCTGGAAAAGCTGGCCGTCAAAGAAGAATGCAGGGCCCAGCCACTTAGGCTGTTGCCCACTGACCTTTCTTTTGAGCTGCCAACTACTAAATAGTTCCATATTCTTTTGACATAACCTTGAGAGAATATGATTCCATCCCATATATGTCATATTTGGTACAAGGCTGAGGGATCATAAGGATCAAGCTCTCTTTTTCAAAGGCTGACATCCAAGGAGGACTCCTGTTCTGGCTTTGATCTTGATCCATGTGTTCCAGTTCCAGAATCAAACTCCTGAATCTGGTTCCCATCTGCTGCCGAGTCCAGTCTGGGACTTCCCCAGAGCCTGCTCCACAGCATTGATGGTGATGGTGATGGAATTGCCATCACAGGGATTGGGTTTGACACTGGGTTTGTATATATCTGTATATATTCTATATTATTATTTTAATTTTCATTAAAGCTGTTCTAGCTTTCATTTCTAATCAGTCTCTCTCCCTTAATTTCCTTTCTCTTCCACTTTGGGGAGGAAGAGGGATTAATAGAGAGCATCTCTTATAGGTCTAGGGGACAGCCCTGACCATAAACCTTGACAAAGATCATCCCAACCATATGAAGAAATAAAGTGAATATAGGTTATTGCCAGTTATTAGCCCTTGGGAACCAAAATAAAGTTTCACTGTTAACCTCTTGCATGTTACTTTTATGATGTATTCAGGGACAACGAGGCTTGTCTGCTGTCCTTATTGACTTCAGTTTCTCACAGAGCTATTTCACCATCACATTCTGTATTTAGCTCAGTCACAAAAGGCCATGCACTGGCGAGTTATTATTATTTATTTGCACCATGCTACTGCCTAGACAGCCAATGGAGGATCGATTGTGCTGTGTAGTATACAGACATATACCAAAGAAAATAGTCCCTGCCTCAGGCGGTGGCAGTCTGTGTGACAGGTACAGCAGGTAAACACAAGTGATAAATAGCACAGGGCTGGATGAGTGAAAAATAAAATGCATTAAATTTATCAGAAAACGAATGTCCCAACTTCCTACCTAGGCTCTATATTTGTCCTGCCTTTAGCATCCCACTCTAGCCGTTGATTTTTAAGCTCTTTTGGTATGAAACTTAATAATTTATGCTTGCGTGCAGATAAATTCCATGAATAAAAATACGATAATAATTTTAGATATGCTTAGAAACCATATGTATATGCATTATACAATAAGTTAAAAATTAGTGAGAAAAACTACCAGCAATCACAAGACTTTGGATGTATATTGGAATGCACCTAATCATGAGAGCATGTGGGTGTTTTTCCTGCACACCTCATTTCATTGCATGTATACAGCTAATACATATTAATGTACTTCAACACTATTATCCTATTTTATACTTGTAAGGATGGAAAAGAGTCTGGAGAGAGGTCTGGATAAATGGGTTGAAAAAAGTAGCCTAGAGAGCACCAGGTAGACTTGAAAATGGGTGACAGAATGACAGTCTTGAATCACTGTCTATATATATATACTTGTTAGAAAACTCTACTTAATTTTCACCATAATTGTTGTTTATGGTGTACATTTCATTGACCTGGTTGCACTGATTCCAACGAGAGATGCCATGTTATAATTGATGGGTGACGTTAAGCAAACAAATGCAGGCTGACATTCAGGCCTGGCAATCGTAGAAGGCCCAGTAGCAAAGTGAGTCAGTGAAAAAATCAACTACCTTATTGCAAAATGCCCTGGAATTTAAAACAGATTTGTCTCATTGAATGCATTGAGCTGACACTTCAAACCAGGCTGTGCATAGCTGAGGTGAAAACAATGCAGATGCAATGCTTAGGCTGCTCACCAGCATCTCCACATGCAGCAACTGTTACTGTTCTCTCCCCATTCTGGTTTTCACAAGTGATGTCTTTTAGAAGACCAACACCTACTTTGCGTATTTGATTAGACACTTTAATCTATCATCCTGTTTTTCACACATGGAGGAATGTCTATGAATTGATCCAGAACAGAAGTGGGAGCAGCATGAAGGCACGCTGACACCCCAGCGACTGCTGCACTCGCGAGGGGCTCAGCCAGAGAAAACAGCTCTCTCCAGATGTTACTGCTTTTGTAAACTGAAGTCTGTGAAGAGCCCACGTGTATGGAGGGTAACTGAGGCATGACTTAGCCTGCACCTATTCTACTATACAAACTAAGCCAGGACACCGTTGGTAGTACAGCCCAGTCCTGCACTGGGATCGTTGTGTTCTTTCAGCACTATATCACTGCCTACTCTCTGTAGTTGCGGTTTGGGGATAGCAATTGTTGGGAGCTATTCCCACCAGGGAGCCTGAAAGTTGTCACATTGTCATCTGAATGGAGCAGACACAAACTGTGCAGACACAAAGCTAGGCTGTACCATTTGCCCTCAGGAGCAAATAATATTCTCTGAAGCACTTTTTATATGTACTAGACATAGTTTTTTGAGGTGCAGGATGGGATTCACATCAGGGCAGGCACAAGGAGAGTGAAGCTGCATGAGGTGGTCAGGAAGAACTATTAGGATTGAGATGGCAGGTCAGGAAACAAAGCAAGGAACTCTGTTCTCAACAATTCCTGCTCTTCAAAGGCTGTGATCGTGGTAATAAAGAGTGCTTAGACATGTTCCTGAATGCTGAAACTCATTCCTTTCGAATAGCAAGCTTCTGAAAACACTTCCAGTATATTTTTGACCCAGCCAACTAGCATAATTCTACATTCACAGTTTCTAACAATTTGCAAACATATTTTGAGAATTAGCTGGGACAAGAACTCTTCCCAGTAGCCAATGCAGATGATGTGATCCTGTGCTGAAGAACGAAACACAACACGGTACGGATACTGGGTGTGCAATGCCTGCTGGAAGAGAATGGTCTAAAGGTATTTCATATAACCGTGTGGTCACAATCTTTCCCCCTGCCAGCTGGCTGTGACACTAGGACTTGATGTCAGGCCTGTTTTCTAGCTGTTTGGAAACCAGTGACTAGCTTCCTAAGAACAACTCTGAGTGACCTTGCAACCTAAATCCCAGAAGGATTTAACCAGTGGTTTAAATTCCAAAAGCCTGCTGCCTCCTTTGGAAAGAGGAGGAGTATGTTTTAACAGTTTACATGGGTTCAGCAATACACTGCACAAATGCTTGAATGATAAACACAACAAGCACTGTTAAGCACACTAGAACCACATCCAGCTCAGTAAATTATCTCAGCTGAAAAATACTTTATGTTAGGAAAATATTAGATGCAAGCAGCACATTGGTTCGGCACTTACTCTAAGCATCTGCTGATGGCAACTGCTGGCCAACTGGAGTAGACCCAATACAGGTAGCATGTCATCTTTTAAGGTGTCCTGTGTATTTGCACATGTGCATATAAACACTCAGACATAGACACATATATACCCACATACATGTAAAGAAACACTTTTAAAAGGTTTTCTAAGGTCATGACAGTATAGGCTTTCCGTTGGAAGGTCAGCAACTAGTAGCTGAATGTTCTAGAGGTTAAAAACCAATTCCACACAAAATTCAAATTAAAACTTGCAACGGAAGGTCAATGACTACAAACTAACAATTTCAGAGAGCTAAGTCTTTATTCTTGATCTATTCTTGGCCAGAAGAAAGGCATAAACCAAAGCTTCTATATTATGTGCCTTTTTTATCCATGTCTCCCGCTGAGTAAAATGATAGTTAAGCACACTTGCATATAGTGTCTGAAAAGAAAATGAGCATTTTTTGCTGGTTAATTTGAAGTGTAGGTGTCTGATTAATTTTAATGCATTTATTCCCTAAGAAACTAGTTTGTTAAGAGAGGCAGTAAGTGCTGCTCTTCTTCCCTAGCTGTTGTCTTTTATACATTTTCAGATATTTTTCTCGAGGTCTGTGGCTGTTTTTCATAAAAGGAATAAAGCACTCTTTATCACCAAAGCTTTGTACTTCAGGGTCTGTACCTCAGAAGTGCTTCATGAACTTAATAATAAAAAAAAAATAAAATGTACAGAGTTGAAGCCAGGAAAACAGAGAGACGCAAAACACTGATAGTAAATTACATTGACAAGGACATAAATCATTTTTACCAGACTGCCTATATGTAATATTTTTATGTTTCGACACAAAGGCTGTGTGTAGTTCTTTGTGGCAGGGGCCATGCAGCTGGAATTCTGAGCAGTGGCTGAGGATATTCAGTGGCAAGATGTCTTTTCTTTCCCGTGTAACAGGCGAGCAGCCATTCCGCCTTCGTTAAATCCAAATGTCAGTGGTCACAACTGACCCTGCCCGGATTTGCTGTCATCCCTGTTAACTGTGAATAGAATGGTCAGCATTTGGCACCCAAATTAGCAGATATGTCCAGCAATACTTTGCAAGGATGTGGGGTGCTCTTTAGCTGGCTGTTCTTGGTGCTTCATGAGAGCTGTGAACAGGAAGGTAAAGGGAGCTCAAGCAGCTGTGGAATTCACGGATTCCAGCCACAAGTTTCCTAACATGCCAAGATTTTATCCCCCCATGACCACTTTGCCTTCCCCCCCCCCTTTAAAAAAACTAGAGATGTTCTTTGAATATTCTTCTTAAAACCCAAGACACTTCTTTGTCTGCTCTTCCGAGGGGAGGGCTCTTTTACACTGTATTCATCTCCAAGCTGGGACTGCCAATTATAGCTCCACCTGGGCTCTGGAATAAAAGATGTCAGACTGCAGCCTTTGTCCTTTTTTGACTGCTTTATACTGCTATTACATTGATTGCTCTTTGTTTCCCTGCAAATGGGGTCTTTCAATTGCAGTCCACCTCCTTCCCTCCCTCCACCAGACTCCCTACTCCTTGTTCCATGCTTTTTGTCTTCCCTTTTCTTCCTTTTTTTTTTTCCCTTTAGTTTTTTTTCCACTTTTACTATTAATTTTTGGTAGATGCTGAGTTGTGATAAAAATCACTCACCTGATTCTGAACCACTTCTTTATTAGATTTTAAACCACATTTAGAGACAAGCAAAAGTAAGTCAGCAGTGAGATCAACATGGAGGCTGTCTTTATCCAGGAATAATTCAGCACCCTACGTCTCATTGACACCTTGTGATTATGACTGCTTTTAATATGACTTTTCTGTTCAGTTTAGAGATATGATGTGGATTATTCTGAATTAGCAGTGGATCCCTACCCTTTTGTGGTCTGTTCACATCTGCCCAGAGAGAAGAGCAGGAAAGCTGCAGCCAACAATGTCAATACAGCCCTATAAAGATTAATAGGGTACCTGAAAAGTAACAAGGACTTTGAGTGATTTCAAGGATTCCAAAGACTCAAAAAATCAATTTCAGTGAAAATGTCCTTTCTAATTTAGTACCTGATAGTATTTGACACCTCTGTACTCCAGTAAGAACACTGAGCTATACAAGGGTGAGATTCCCGTGCGTGTCTTTTGTAATCAGGATTGCAAATGAACATTAACGCTACCTGAGAGCACCCGGACAGGAAGACAAAGAACACCTTCTAATACCTATCTACTCAAAACAAAAGTTAGCTCTAGTATTATCTTCACATCCACTGAAAAGAAGTAAATCGGTAATGGAAAATAAATTGTGGAGACTGACTAAATAAGAGTGGAATATTGTCTAAACTGTTAAATCTTGCATATGGTATCAGAACTGCTGCAGCACTGCCTTAGCACTGAAGAACCGTGTGAGGCTGCTGGGGAAAAAAGCCCACAACTAACTCCTGACATGAGACAGTTTGGATTCCACTAGACTTGATCTTGTCATTGTTTCATTGCACAATAACAAAGATACCAGCTCATGCTAGTTGCTCAAAATAGGATAAAAGCAATCCACAAAATAAAATCTCTCGTCTGATGATGTCTTAGGTATTAAAATTCTGTTTATAGTGAAGATTTTTATATGTCCTAATTACATACTGGAACTAACTATTGTCAGTTCTGCCGTGCTGAAAGAGCCTTAATGATGACATTAGAGTTTGAATAGAATTTTTAAGCAGATCTAATGTAGAAAGAGATGTAATTAATCAAATTTTAAGTTTACTTGATCTAGGAATAGAGGTATGCTCTATCTTTCCCTAATACTATTGCAGTCTTTGTGATGCAAACAAGACCTAGAGTTACGAACTTTCAAAAGAAAATAGGAAAGAAAACTACAGAAATCTTAGAGAGCTGCAGAAGGGGCAAAATATCTAATAAGGGACACATTTCTTCTTTCAATACCTATAAAATATCTTACACACCTGTTATTTTTCCTAGGAAACATTTATACTTCATTAACACTAGTAAGGTGGTTACCTAGGTCCCTTTTCTGGTGTGCCAAATAACTTGCACGTAGGGGAATAACAGGGAAGCCAGCAGATGAAGAGGGTTAAAGGGAGAGTGATCTGATACAGACTATTGAACGTCCGATGGTGCAAGTAGAAGCATTCACATTGCCTTATTTCATTGCAAAGATGCTGGAGGAAAGAAGTACCATACTGGTCTTCTCTTTTTCCTCCTTCAGCTTAGTTAAGAAAAAAGACACATATCTCACAGAGCCCCTGAGAAATCTGATTAGCTTTTCCTAGACTGCAGATACACACACCTCGCGTGTAAGTACATATATAGTCCATACACACACACGCTACAGAACATGCATGCAGGTGTATGTATGGAGTTGTATGTACAGACACACGTGACCAGCAGCACGCACCAGTTTGGTATGTATCAAGCTACACCACCGTGCAAGGAAAGAGAAAACTTTTGACCCTCGAAGCACAGCAAACATTGTAATCCTGAGCTGTAAGCCTGAGTCAATGTTTAATGTTTTAAGGTTAGCTATGCATAGTTCGAGTTAAAGCTTTAGGATTTATGTGTCTGAATCCTACCTAGCGTGCAGCCTTGGCCCCATGTGAGTAGCACAGGTTACTGACTGAAGGACAAGGCCGAGGAGCGAGCAAACCCCAGCTCCCATCTCGGGTCGCTGTGCTGGTCACTGCCTGCATTGCCTGGCTTGACACCACGGCAAGCTGCACCACCCTTTAGGTAAAATGTGTCTAATGAGTGAGTCTCACTGATCTGGTTTATATTTGCCAGGTTCACGGGCCTCGTCTGCACTGATGAAAGGTAGTGAAAGACTTGTTAAAGGGAAAAGAAAAAGAGAAGCAGGGCAGTCAGAATTAATAGCTGCTGTGCAACTATGAATGGTGCCAGAGGCTGCCTTCAAAATACAATTTCGAGCTAAAATTCAGAAAGGAAGCTCTCCAACAAATCTAACAAAAGCACAGGGAGGTCATGTGGCTCCCACTCATTTCTGCTATTCAAATAACCATTGCATTGTAAGGATGCTATTGCCATCAAAGTGGCAGTTCCAACAAAAACAGCTGCTTCCTGTGAGTCGTCTGAGTAACGTTCATGCAGCATACCAAGAAAACATATTTGAAGCCCAGGTGTGGGAGTTAAAGTCTCTGTGTTCATTACCAGATTTGCCACGGTGTCTCTGCAGGACCCTGAGCACGCTGCTAAATGTTGCTGAGCTATTGTGTCTTCATCGGCCAAATAAACACACCAAAAAGTGGTGGGGCTAAAATAGTGTTGATCTCACTGAAGGCATCAAGAATCTGTTTTGGATTAGAAGTATCAACACACCTTCTGCCAGTTAATTTATGGGCATTAATGCTGATGATGTATTTCACAGTCCTTGGATAAATAGCTAGATATGGAAAAAGGGCCACTCAAAGACCACATTTTACTGTGCTTTGTGCTGATGACTCATTATTTTTCTGGGAAAGAAGGTCACTGCATCTTGATCAGCAACAAAATGGCAGTAAATTCTTCTTTCAGATTGTGTGCAGGGCCTAAGGGGAGGGAGAAGAGCAAGGAGAGAGAGCATTTTGCATATGATTCCTGAGAATTTTAGCCATCAGATATTTTCCCACCTTTTTACTGAGTCCAGGCACAAGGAAAGCCTGTTTTGTCCGTGAAAAAGGCCAAAGACATAACCCTTGTACCTTGTCAACTCAGATTTATTGGAAGACATCTTCTAGAGGCCATACATCTCCCCAGCAAGCTTTAGCTTCAGCTCTTCTGTTCAGGTTTCCGTGTGGTTCCTGTAACTTCATGTTACTCACTGCTGCTTCTGCTGCCCTGGTTTGTCTGAGGTATGGGATGGTGAAACGACCAACTCTCCATGAAGGAATCATGCTGGACACTGTAGGTCTGAAAATGGGAGAGGCTGTGGAAAGTAACTGAGGCTGAGGTCTGACATCCTAGACATGGCTACTCTCTGTACATAAGCTGGGTATAAAAAAGAGGGACTGTGTACTGTAGGTCTTACAGCAAACCTTGAAAAACTGTCTTTTTCTAAGACTTCATTTCCTTTCATTTATCCATTTTACTGGAATTCTTGATCATCAGAGTTCACTTAAAAGATAAATATGAAATGCACCAAGAAAAGTAACTGCATCAAACCTGAAGTCCTAGTTGTTAAAAAGGAGTATATTGTGAATGTTATTATTGATAAATATACATACAGCACCAAAGTTATTATTCTTTAATCCTTAAAACGATTATACTTTTAATGCCCTGGTCCAAAATATCAAGTATCAAGAGGTGTCGTTATCTATAGATTGATATGAGGCTAGGAACCTGCATTTCTTCCACCTGGAAACCCTCTGAAAACAAAATGCATGTATGTCATCGATAGCAACAAAGTCACTGCCTTGTCAGTGTCTTACTTTGTTTTAAAACATCAACAGTCCACATACTCATTTTTTTGAAAAGCTTTCTCATCTGCCAGTTTCAGGTTCCCTAAAGTAAGTTTTTCTTATACCCAGAGCAAGGACTGGGTTCTCCAAAAACCTGATGACCTCTTCAGAGGAAGGAGTTATCGTCAGCACTCCTTAGTGCTTAGTTGTCATTAGTTCTTGTGCTTTCTTCCTGGACTTTGAGCCTCAGCAGTCAAACTAGCCTTTTAAGTCTGGTAGATTCACAACGCTGAACCAGAATCTGACCTAAGAGTTCCCCCCTCAAGTATTTGCTAAGCAGTGGCCAAGCTTAATAAACACTTCTCTTTTCTGTGTATTTCTGCAGGCAGATGCCTCTGGAATTAGACCAACAAACTCATCCAGAAAACAAACTAACATCAGACCAGCGTAAATTATTAGACAGCAGTCCCAGATTTGTCAGGAAGGGCAGTTACACAAAAAGAAAATTAAAGTTTGCTTTTTTTTGATTTGTTTTGCATTTAGAAGGCAGGTTACTAATTTCCCTTCACCCCTTGCTCAGCAACTGTGAAAACAAACTATGTCACAGAATGGCACACTTAGCCCCGACAGCATTTCACTGTAAACCGACCCTAAGTGGCACATTCATCAGGCTTTCGAGAGCACTCGCTGCTCTCCCTTACCTCACGCTTCCCCATCTACCCAGCACTCCCCAGGGCAGAGGCCAGACCACTGTGAAAGATAAAAGTGGGGAAAACAACCCCATAGAGATGGATCCCTGGGGAAGTGAAGGAAGGACTGCCCAGCGTGGCTGCGCTGACGTGGGTCGGGATGGCGAGGTGGAGCTGCTGTCAGCCCCGCAGCTTCCGACCAGCCTGGCTGATCCAGCCTGTTTTCTCTCTAATGCTTTCTCATTGGCTTTTGCATGCAGGTTATGTACTGCTCTGTGCTAAGATTTTTAGCAGCAGTAGCAATGGGTTGAAAGTTATACCTTTGCACACAAAGCCTACTAGGTTAAAGGCCAAACTTTTTCAAATTTCATCCCAAAATGTCTAAATCAATGGATTTACACAAAAGCTGGTTTTCACATGCTGGTGAAGTTCAAATGTGACCATTTCAGGAGTGATGTACGAAGGTGCTTTCCACTAGTTTATCTTGTTATGATGTGGAAATAAGAATTAGCTTAATTCCTGTCCAGTACAGTCAGTATAAACTGTTTAATTTAAAGCAGGAATGGGGAAATCCTGAGCAGAGCTTGATTAGACCAGTAATACCCTTGGCTCCTAATCAGACTGACAATGCACGCTGACTAGAGGGAAAGTAGGATTTTACTCTCTCGGAGGAAAGTAAGTCACACCAACTTGCTTGCATCATCACCAGGGCTTGGAGACCATCAAAAGAGCTGGAGAGCAGCACTCCAGAACCTGGCTGCCAGGCAGTGTCAGGTCAGCTCTGACAAAACCAAAAGGGAATGAGGAGCTAGCAGTCGTGGGTAGCATATACTCCTGATGCCATGCAGCAGACTTTGACTCGCAGGAATGCTGGCAAGAATCTCACTCCTCTCAGATGACCTCAGCTAAGGTTTCAGAATCTGTCTCTATGCCTCTACTGACTTATTTTAAAATAATCTGTCAGAATTAGATGCTGGAAAAAATAGCTGTCCTTTTCTCTGATACCATTAAAGCACTACCCCTAAATTCCTATCTGGTAACACATTCCTTTTATGAACTGAAACCAAAGTGGGTCATTTGGCTTGTAAGAGACATCATTATTTTAAGCTGTGTGCTAATTAGTTTGCTTCCACTGATTATCATTAATACCTGTGGCTGTATGATTCGCATAGGCCAACGATATGCACATAAAACCCAGAGAATGCAGATAAAAACCTTAGAGTGACTTAAAAAAGATTAAACACAAGCTGCAAATACAGAAACATAAGAGACCTGAAATGAAAAACCACATATTAAACATCAAATTTAAATCTGCTTTACAGAAGGATTAAATGCTCACTGTGGACTGTGAGAGAATCCATTTCTAATGGTGAATTTATATCAGTCCACAGGGAACCCTATCAAGGCACAGCTGACTAATGACTATCATTTTCACTTGATTTCATTAGTATTTAAGTTATAGCATGAAGTACATTCCCTTCGGTGCACTGAAAGTTAGTGATTTACATACATTTGCTGGGAAGATTTTGCTTTGGCTAATATAAAAATGATTTGCTAGTTCAGAATGTATTCTTTCTTATGCCTACCTAGGTCCACCCACTCAAAAATAAATGGCCACTTTTCATATGATTGGTCACAACACATTTTAGAGGCATGTTACAATGGAGTTAAAAATATGCTGTCAGCCTGAAATTATTCTTGCTTTCTGGATATGATGTAAGACTTTTTGTTAGGCAGCCTCTAGTTGTCTATGATCAGATTTTTCTGTACAGTGTGTGCATGCAATACATCTTTTTCCTCTCTGGTGTCCAAATCCACAGTTACAGCCAAATATCACAGACAAGGTTCAATCTATAGACAACTCATTTTGTGTGTCTTTGTGACAATGTAAAAGAAATTCTGAAGATTTGGTCAAGATGAGTAGCTTTTTGAAAAGAGTGAGAAGAACATGCTGAAAGTAAACGGCTGCCTGGGTGCCACTTGCTGGCACTTTCTTTCTGGATTCCCCAGCCAATTAAAAGTAAACCCACTCATCCTCACCTCCAGTTTTCCTTCCCTATTCTCTTCCCTCCCATCACTGCCTGCTCAGACAATACAGCCTCCCAAACTAGCTGCTCCTCATACGTTCCTTCAGGTTTTCCACCTTTGTAGCTTTACTCATAGCCCTCTCTTTTCTATACTGCTCCTCAGCTCCAGCTGCATTTTCAGCTTCCTCTCATAAAGTGTCTGGCACATAAAAGAGCACCATACAGGCAGCACCACATCTGTGTTTTGCCGAGAACTCCATTCATACCAGCTTGCTTCAGAATATCCTTTCCTCCTGAGCCTTTCTGCCCAGCCCGTGCACAGGCACAGTACACAGACACTGTTTAGTAAATACTCCTCTCTGTTAAAGTCAATAGAAAAGCCCCAACCTGCTGTATACATGACATTAGCCAAATTATATGCTATTCTCTTTCTTATTTCCTGTAATGGGGCTACAGGAAAGCTTGCAGTACTATGCTTAGGTATCTGTAAGCTTACATATCTGTAAAAAAATCAGGTCTGTATGCATAAAAACTTGAAGAAACCCTGAACCTATAGTTATGTTCAAAGGGCTCCAATCAAAAAATTGCCTTTTAAAAGGAGGCTCTTAACTGCGTGCTAAGACAGTTCAGCAAGTGAATAGAAACTGGCCTCAAAGGTTGTGAGGAGTGGGAACGAGGGAGTAACACGCTGTGTTTGCCATTTATAATCAGTGTAAATCCTGGCCACAGAGGAAAGGTCCATGTAAAACACTTCTGAGTTGTGTTATTGGCATCGTTTATGTGTGTCGGCCAGACATCCCCGTCAAAACTGGAACGCTGTAAATAGACACTGAGAGGTGACATGTCTTCATGTGCCAGACATCTGACAGGATAAATAGACACGGTGGAAAAGGGAAACAGAGGAAGGGTTGGTGTTCCTGTGTTGTACCTGGGTTACAGAAGTACAGAAAGATTAAACACCTTGTTCAAATGCCATAAATGTAAGACAGAAGCAAGGAGAAAACTCAGATCATAGACTTGTGCTTCAGCTCACCAGATCTTTCCATCCTTTTCCTCGTTTTCCTCCTATGTTTTGATTTTATGTTTCTTTTGATTAATAGAACTACTCAAGGTTCAATTATTCCAGCAATGGAGCATGCATGAATCAAGAGCATGTAGGATGAAAGTTTTACTTGATTTTGTTAGGATGAACGCGTCTCATTGAAATGGGCCTTTTTCCAGATCAGCTGCTGCTTCTCTCCACTCTATATAACACTCCTCTGCTTCAGTGCTCTTGACAGAAGATTGCTGCTTCAGCAAAAAGCTTTGAAGGTGAAAAAAGTTTATTCCAAGAACCTGGTGTGTTTGGCCATGTACCCTCTAGCTGGAGATCTAATGCCAAAATGAGGAGCTGCTGTGACTGCACTTCTCTCTCTGCAAGTGAAGTCAGAAGTTCCAGTTAACCCTTCCAAGGTTTTATAAACCATGATGCAGATTTATCTTAGTTTAGGTATTGGGTAGATCCTAAGTGAAAACTCAAACTCAGGTTTTCAACATTAGAAAGAAAAAAGTTAGTTAAAACTTCCTGTATACAGAAAGCATAAATACAGTGCAGTGAAATCGTGTGAGACATCCCAAAGACCATGAAGGAAGCATTGTTTTATCCATTTCACACTGGCCTCTGAGAATCCTGGGAGATCAGCAGTTCCTTGTTTACTTAAACACTCAAATCATTATAATATTTCAGTAGAAGGTCTTTAATGTCCAAATTCCAGAACACGAATGCTCTAGCCTTTACTGTGCTGCAGAGTTCAGCTGAGACGGTAGCTCTGTCTCATGCTTCTGTCTGCTAGCAAATGCCCTTTAGTAACAGATGCTGCTTTCAAACACTGCATTTCCCTTTGAATTATTTGCAGTACCGCTGAGTGGTCTGCAGTTTATTCTCCATCCCAGCCATTTAGTTTCAAAATTAAACTGCAATATTTTAGAGTAGAAAGGAAGTCTCTGAAAAATAAAGACTGGCAATGTGTCACGCACGCTAAATCATTTTGAAAGTTCTGACCTCAAACAAAATGTATTATTAGTTAAGCACAAAGAAATTCATTAGTTTAACCTACTGTTATTTTGCCAGCCCTTCAAGTTAGATTTAAATGAACTCAGATGAAAGGAATATGTGAAAAAGATAATAGTTTTAGTGACTCGGCTCACAGTGACTGTTGACTGCTTTTTGAATTTCAACTTCATCTATTAACAACAGAATTTATGAGCAAGAAATAAACTGTGGTTGAGGAGGGGAAATGTAAGCAGAGTGGACAACTAGAAGGACTTTATTAAGATAAAACTGAATGTTAACTGAAAGTATTTATCTTCTTTCAATATCTGTGATTAGCTGAAGCCTTTACAGCTCTATTACATTTAATCATTTCACTTTCTGCCTGTATGAAAGATCAGATTCAGGTTGAAACTTGAGATAGAAAATATTTTCCCCATTATCTGCAAATCAGTGCGTTATTGAAAGTGGCAAGGTATGTGAGTAAGGACTGCCTGAAAATGCCACTAGGGAAGATGACAAACTAGCAAACAGGAAGGGTTTTTACAATTCAGAAGTCAAAACAGAGATTGAGTTTCTCCAGCGCCTGGTGTTGTTTATTGTGTTTTGGTTTTCCATGCAGAATCACAGGAAGAATTTCACTCGTTTGTGAAGCGTGTTGAACACCACAGCGTGCTCTAAATGGTTGGAAATGCTGCCTATTTGTTTAAACTGTGATTAACACTCTGCAGAAATCAAGCTATCCAAATCTTGATAATTAATTGAACCTCATTTAATTTGTCTATTGTATTTGCAATAAACCAGACTCTAAACTCTTACAGTAAAGCACTTAATCATGATCAACAGCATCTCAGTAAGTCTGTGGTTCTCAGTAAGGTGATTCTGTAGCTCCTCTAGGCCAGGCTCTGTGAGGCAAGTACCTCTTGCTGGAAAGTTCAGACAAGTTAGCAGGATCTGATCTCAAGCCAGTGAAAGGCTTTTTTCTCCATGAGATACAGAGTAGGCTTTTCTACTGGCAGGATGTGTAGACTGATTCTGTTGGATTCTTTGGGATTTGTTTGGGTGAGCCTCCCTGAAACCAGATCTGTCTTGTGAATATTCTGCTGTTCTCCACTGCTTATAAACAGAGTAAAGATAATTTTTTTTTTCATTATTATTCTATAATTAGGTAAATAAAATACTGCTCTGCCTACACCTTTAGACTCCTGAGTTTAGACTTCTTTTATCAGAAGCTGTCAATCCTGATAATGTGTTAAGCTTTGGCTTACATCTTCTTCTGAAACCCTGGAACTCATGGCAGGTGCTGCGTTGTATTAGCTTGAATCCCAAATTCATAGCCAAGCAGGCTGTGGTAGGGCAGCACAGGGTAAACTGATGGATGAGAGTTCACCACTGTTGATCAGAAAGTGGTGTGCATTTATTTGGATCTTGATGCTTGGAATTTTCTTGGTGGAAGCCCCTGTGCAAACTTTTATCCTCGGTCCATCCATGGACACCGTTGCTGTCAGCTTAAAACAGAGAAGACACAATGACATTTGAAAACCATGGCAGGCTTAACCTTAATTGAGCTGGACTTTACTAACAGGATAAACTATTTGCTCAAAGAGGGGTGACACCTCCTTAGAGATAGCCATTTACTATTTCAGCCAAAAACACTTTCAGAAAGGCTGGAGAGTTGCCACAGACAGTGTTCATGCAAATGACATCGATGGACCTTTGGCTGCTGTGACAATGCCATAAAGTATACAAAATCAAGCAGTGCTTTATTCTACCAGACAGTAATAAGCATGTAATTATATTGTAATTAAAAAGCAATTATTCACTGGCAACTACTGAAGATCTCTTTAATGGTAATTCTGAGTGTGACTACCATGTAATTTGTAGACAGAAATAAGCGTGCAATTACCCTGTTAGTAACACAGTAATTACCAAATACAGCCCAGCATCTTTCTGCTTTCTGACGTGGAGTTACTGACACCTGCAAAGCAGAAATTACATAGCAACTACATATGCCTCTGCCAGGTGATGTACAGCAGAATGAGAAGATGGCAGATATCATTTCAAAATTAGGGTCTGTCTCATTAGTATAAAACTGGTGTCACTGATTAGTGACCAGTACTCGAATTTGAAATAAGACCAAGCCACTGAAATCTGTTACAGAGTCATAGTGGCCTAAAAGAGCTATAAATGTGTTGTGAAACAAACCCAAATCTTTGTATAGAATGACGGATACAATGAAATATATTGTCACAACTCTGGAATTAGGACCTTACCCCTTTCATGTGACCTGATCCTACCCTATTCCAAAGGGACGGGTTCTGCTGTCCCTACCATGGGTTTCTGTCACAGATCAGTCACGAGCAGTGCAGCCTTGTATGTCAGCTGCTCACCTCCCTCTTATGCCATTGCTCCGGTGACATTTCCAAGCAACGGGTTTGACAGAAGGTGGGCCCCAAGCAGAGGAACTTACCAGGCGAGTGGGAAAACAGAAGCAAAAGCCCCAAGGCAAGGAGTGCCATAAACATTTCCTAGAAAACACTGAATACATTTTTTTGCAACAAGCGATGTGTCATCTTTGTGACTGATGCAGATTACATTCCTTCTTGTGAAAGGGACCCTCGTGCCCTATTCTAATGAAGCCCATGTTTACTCCATGTAAGCACAGCCTTAGTCTTAGGCACAAGGCTTGAAATCAGATTGACTAGATTGCCTACTTAGGTGCTTAAAGCTAAAGATACGTTTCAGTAGACTGCCACACACTTATCATCTCGGTCTTGAAACTTGTCTGTCTAAATCACACACTGCACACCAAAAGATCCCTGTCAAAAATCACACTAAAGCACATTCAGAGCTTAATTTTAGGAAGGTTTGGCACCCAGGAATTAATATGAGCTCTAGATGGTCAGAATACTTGGATATCAGTCCAAATTTATACAACAGGACTTGTGTTTGAGGTTTAGTTATGATTAGTGTATCTAAAATAAAATAGTCTTTGGTCTGCTTAAAGAAGGGGTGAAAGGAATAGAGACACATAGGACAGCAAAAGACCCCATGAATCACAACGTCTGAACTCCAGAAATCATCTCTTCCAGAAAGGAAGGAAAGCAATTTATTGCAACTAACCCACTGTGATGCAAGACAACACACTGTCATGCTGACAAAATAGAAATATTTCTCTCCATTTCCTCTCCTTGGTCTCACAAACTAAGATCCAGCAACAAAACCAAGTATGTCTGTAATTTATTCAGACCTCTGATTTCAGTTATTACTATCATTTTACTTAGCATTTGCCATCTCGTTTTACATGCTTGCTGAGTTTCTTCAGCAGCGCCAGAAAACGCTCACTTAAAATTTACAGCAATTCATTTAATGTTCTGTCATGTGTCAAGATTTATAGCAATGCTGTCTGGAGATGCCTGAATCCTATATAATGAAACACAAGACTATTGATTACAAAATGGGATGATGAAAGAGGGACTGGGGTGTCTTTCAAGAAAGTTGTGGAAGAAGATGTGAGTCATCTAAAAGCACCCATTTGAGAGCAGAGCAGGATAAGCCCTCCCTCCCGCGTCACCGATAGCTCACTGAGGCTTCTCCAACAGCTGTACTGCAGGGGTGCTGCCATCCTTCTTCTTTCTCTTCTCTTCTCTTCTCTTCTCTTCTCTTCTCTTCTCTTCTCTTCTCTTCTCTTCTCTTTTTTTCTTTTTTCTTTTTTTCTTTTTTCTTTTCTTTTTTTCTCTTTTTCTTTCCTTTTCTTTCCTTTTCTTTTCTTTTTTT
>WUAM01000143.1:9546895-9586167 GCA_024336885.1 Actenoides hombroni | reverse complement strand
TCCTCTCCTCTCCTCTCCTCTCCTCTCCTCTCCTCTCCTCTCCTCTCCTCTCCTCTCCTTTCCTCTCCTCTCCTCTCCTCTCCTCTGTCCACACTGGGGTCTTTTAGGGTGATTAATTGTTAATTGGCAAATGTCAATATGCCCTGGAGCATATTTTGCTGAAAACACACAGCCATGCCAGCAATGGCCATTCGTTTTGGCTTAGTCTTGTTTCCAAAATTGCACTGAGTGGTGTTCATGTCTTATAATGTACCTGAGGGTTCCTAGGGAGCACCAGCTTGCATTCTAGCTCCTGGCACCCTCTATTAAAACTTTGAATTATGTATGAAGAAGGGTGATTGCTGTGTCTGAAAGACTGGATTTCACTGAGATGATGCCTACATGGAAATAACTGACCATTTACTCAGTTAGACTTGTGCATAAGCACCATGGAACTGAGACCAGAGAGTGATCTGGTCACAAGAATGAAAAAAAAACCCCAACAAACCCCCAGCCTTGCTTAATGAACCAGCCGCCTGCCACTGTGTTACCAAAACAGCTAGAAAGACTAAAGTCATGGTGTTTTTAGTGACAATACAACTGTTGCCCAGTTCCTGTTGTCTCACTGTTCCAGCCCAGTGGTTACGGTTCAGCTGCGATGCTTCTGGAGCCAGTGTGGAGGGTGCTGCGTCTGCAAACACGTCGCAAAAGGCAACTCTTGTGGCACTAATGGCTATCTCCATAGCAGTGTAAACAGAGGGGGCAGGGGCTGATTGAGCATGAAAATTGAAGCACTGTAGTATAGAGGAAAAGAAGGTAACACCCTTTGTAGCTATTTGTGAATATTCTATGCAGGCTCACTATTTTTTTATTTTTATTTTTTTTTAAATTAGGCAAAGCAACAATGAATAGATATAGCTGGGTTTGCATGCAGGATGTGTTTAGAGAGTGTGATTATTCAGACTCACACTGTCTTTATGGTTTTTCAGATTATTTAACAAAGGTCAAAATCTATTGCTCTGCTCCCACTTGTAGAAGTTTCCTTCCAGAACTGAATGGAGGAGACTCACTTCTCAGTTACTTTTTTGCCTGTTACCCAGATAAACAAAACCCTTCACTCTCCAGAGCTGTCACTCTCTCATCTTTCGTGTGTATTAAACTTACTCAAAAAAAATATTTCAGAAGGAAACTATAAAAGTGCTTCATAACTCGTACACAGTAATTGGTGTCCTCTAGAAACCTGAGGCCTTATCCTGAATTCCTAACACATCTTATGCTTGCCAGGACTTCACACAAAGAGTGTGGCAGAACTGTGTCTTTGCTGATACATCTTTCCTTCCAGATGTACAATCTTTTTACTGGTTTATTCTCAGAACATTTATAGGTACATTTATATATATATATATGTGAAAGTCTCAGTCTAGTCAAGTGAGAAATAAAGACTTTCTCAATCTTTTGAGGACATTTCTTCCAGACTTTCTACCTAAGAAGGTTTGATTTTTTTTTTCTTCTTTTAAACTAAAAATACCTTCTGCAAGGTCTTAAATGGCACTACTGAATCTAGTCTGTGCCTTTTTATAGGTAGAGATAGAGAATTCTATTTTAATGCCAAAACTCTTTAAAAATACCTGGTGGTCATCCAGAATATTGTCTTGTTGTATCTGTCCTACCTGAAGCAAAAACCAACACTTTTTTGGCTACAAACTGCATCCTACTCTCTTACCAAATGGTGCAGTAAAATTTCAGAGGTGGCCCAAATTGTGATTGTGTTTGGAAGATTATTCCTGAAGGATATATTGGTATAATCTCTGCTAGGAAAACAACTAGGCACCAAATTCAGGAAAGTTGCTTGCTTATCTCAGGATCCAGAAATCATCTCAAGCAGGTACATGTTTGGTATGATTTCCAGATACCTCTTCCTTGCATTTCTGTGGTAGCCAGGAGGTGGGTGAAGGATGAGTGAAGGGAGAAGGCAGAGGCACCCTGGGCTTGGGAAGTGCCCCCAGTCCATGCAGACGGACTCCCACATCCATGGTGTATTGGTAACAGAAAAAATGGAGAACAAAACCCTTCCACTTCTTCTGACAGGTGCCTTTCCTGCACTGAACTCACCTTGCACCCGAATGCCAGATTTCACCACTGCCAGGAAAAAATGAAAAAGGACCATTTCTGAGGTCTAGCTGCTCTAGTAGAAACAAGTAGTTATTTAGAGTGCTTTAAAATGTCAGAGGGGTGGGGGAACGGGGAGCAACAATAATAATTAAAAAAAAAAGTTCCTTCTCCGTTCCTTACTTAGCCCAAAATGAAATGCAGGACTCATCAAGCCTGACTCAAACTCATCCTTAAGCACCTGCAGTCTTACACCTCTGGGATCAACTCCGTTCAGAAGCCCAGGCACCAAGGAAGGGTCTTCTTGAAGATTACATTGTTCTTCTTCTAAACCTCCCACCAGTTTTGGAAGTCAAACCTTAGTCTTCTTAAGAGCTCTGTTCCTCAGGAAGGAAGCTATACCAGAAGGGAGTCCTTGCAGACAGAAGGAAGCTCCTGGGGGGAGGTGTGGGGGCTCCGGAGCACTGAATAGCTCCAGGGAACTGATGATGCTGAGTGCAGAAGCCCAGAGCAGACAGGCTGAAGTTCACAGAACTTGGTATTGTTTTTAGGATCGGACATCCGTCAGGAACTTCAGAAGGAGACACATTAGTCATTATTATTATTATTATTATTATTATTATTATTATTATTATTATTATAATAAACAGGTTAATCAGATCAGCTAAAATAAGAGCACGTATGAATTTCTACTGAGCTTTTTTTGATTTTTTTTAAAAAAAGTTAACATTTCCATTCACACTTTTCTTCCTCCCTTCTTCCTACATCCCAGTCAGGAATTGTCTGGTTTACTACCAAACATCAGCATTGTTGGAAGATGGAGAAAACACCTATGTCCTTACATGCCCTGAAAGAGAAAGATAAGCTCTAGCACACACCACATTACTCAGCTGTGCATTTTGTCAAGTGCTAGTGCATAAATTTAACCATGAATGGGAAGCTTGTGACAGTATCTTTGTCTGAAATGTGTCCATACATAGTTCACTATACTTTTTCAAATCTGTATGTGCCATTTCATTATTTCTAGCCTATTCAGAGTCCATTTCTTATCATTTCCATTATCCTCCTAGAAAAATGAATTTAACTGGGTCATTACTGTGCTCATGTCATTCCCTGGGCTGCTGGACACCTGGGTTTTTAGGACACCGTAATATAACAAATATAGCAAACTTTTATTGCTTTTTATGTTCAAATCCAATACCTTCAAGATATTTCCCAATATAAAACCCACACTAGGCTGATGGGAGGGGTATTTAGAGTTCTTTTGCTGTTAACATTTCCCGTGTGCTTGTGTGGAACAGCAATGCAGTGTCCTCCAGCAGCTCAAACAGAGCTGCAGGGTCACATCTGAGGCCATCACATAGACAATGGAATTCACCCTTGTCTCCAGATCTGAACAGAACTGGTGCAATCCTAAGTCTCACATAACACAGCAACGTTGCACATCCTTATGATGTGATGGGGGAAGGGGGGCAGGGTTTGGTTTGGCTTTCTTACTTTTTAGCATGTTTTGAAGTGTGATGGGGAGCTTACCATGCACTGGCTTTGCAGTTCTAGCTTACCTCTTCACAGCAAGCTTTTAATCAACATGCAGAGAAAATTCATGCAGCCTTCAGTATTTTTCTAAGCAATTTCCAAGGTCATTTAAACCTTCATTACCTTCTGTTAAATAGAAATAAGTCTATTCCTAACATTAATCAAATTCAGTGACTTATTAACTAAAGTATATGACTATCCTACAGAACAAACCAAAATTAGTTGAATTAAGTCATTTTTTTCAGGAATGCCTAGCTGTCTGGATTTGCCCAAACCCACATGGGACCCTGGTGTGTTGGTCTTTACATTTATACCTGTGAGTCCTTGAATACGTGAGACAAGCCAACTCATGGGTGTGTTCTGTTGGTTTTTTTATGCACCTACCTTTGTACATGAGGGTTCTTCACTGGTGAAACACGTCACAGCTCCTGCACAGTTAGAGCACCTGAATAAGTGATGTCCAGAAATGCAATTTCCCTTCCTGTAGCATCCCCATTTCATTTCAGATTAAATGATATCAGTGCTGCAGTTCTAGAAACATTTTGTATCACCAAAAGTAGGAATGATGGGCATTATTTTACTTGATCATGTTTTTTCAGTGATACAGGCACTTGCACATAAACCAACATCTATCATTTAAATAACTTACTGCTGTAACAGCTGGTTTATATTAGCCTGAAATGGCCTGAAATAAAACACAACAAGCTCTCCCTCTTGCTCCAAATGACTCACCTCTGCTGGTACCGTAAGAAGTACTTGGGACAAAAGTACACCCTGCCATAGGAGCTGAACCAAAATTCCTCTAATCTCAACCATGTGGCTAATGCCTAAAATTAGCACCCAAAAGCTATGTTAATGAACACAGAATGATTTAAAAGGCCCCTGCACGAGACAGTGAGATCCTCGTCACTATTTAAATGTGTCTCCAAATTGATGAGTAGATTTTATGTGGGGTTTTTTTTGCTTTGAGTAATAATACAGTTAGAGGTAGCCAGTGAATTTGACTCTCATATTAACAATTACTATGGTCACTTGACAGCTAATCTTGCAATCACCTTCAAATTAGAAATCCAGTTTGCAGCCATCTTCACACTGTGCCCCAAATCAAATAATCTCCATGAGTTCTTCCTTTGTGATTTGGAAATAATCAGGACCGTGGGTCTGTAAAGGGTAGAAAGTGGGCTGTGAAGCTAAAAGCAGGGTGGTTTGATTTTGAGAGGAACATCGGTAGAGTAGAAATGGCACATTTTATTACAAGAGTATACAGGATAAAGAGGTGCATTGACATGAACATACATAAGACTAAATTAGGCAAGGAGGCCTAATTTACACCTTGAGAGAGGTAGAGTGTTAGTGAGAAGCAGAAAAAAGAATCTTGTGTTGTGACAGAGTGTCTAAATATTAGGGAAAATTAAGAAGCTGTTCATTAATTACAGGGCAACTTTACCATGTAAGTTTTAAAAAAGCACTTTCTCTTTTTCTTTCTTTTTCTTTTTGTTTTAAAGACACCTGTTAGAATAAAAGCTTCTTGGCCACACCTGAAAGTTGATAGCCTTGGGATAACATTAAGATTCGTGGTTATATACATCAGGATACAAGTAACGGAGACAGAAAACGGGTATTTATCAAGGAGAAAGCAGTGTTAATACAGTCTGCATAGGAAAAAAATGCATCTTATCAAGTAATAGAAGCAGATTCCTCCTCCTGAACCTCAGCAGGATAGTTTCATTCTGCGACAGCGTTAGTTTGTTGTAGCAGCTTACCAGTCTTCAGCTGCTCTGCTGGGATATTTAGATCTCCGCTTGGTAAGAACAGTGAGACACGTGAAAAAGCAACAAAGAACAGTTAAATGTCTGTCAGAGCGGGTCACAGAGATGCATCTGTCTTCTTTAAGGTAGGAGTGGAGGTAAGGAAGTGTGGGAAATTAGTTCAAATTGGAAAATTAGAAAGCTGACATTGATGTGTAACCACTGTCGTGGCTCCTAACGTGCATCAGGCTCTTGTGCAGTGGTTTACTGCCTGACAAAGAGAGGAAATAATCCTCAGCTTGCAGTGTCCTGCTTCACTATATTGCTTTTCATGAAAGAGAGAAGTACAATGAGGTATTTTCCAAAATTGCTGCTCAGCAAACAAAACCCGAAAACTTCCCAAGCCCACTGCTTAGACCCGATGATCCTGGATCTCCCAGGACAATCCTGAAATGACCTAAGCCCAAGAATTGTTAGTTTCTGCCCAGATAAGACATAAGGGTTCCCTTGTTTCCAGCCTGGCTGTGGTTTTGCTCGAAATCTTAATTCTGACAAAACTTACTTTGCATTGATCACCCATGTGTTTACAGTTCAATTCCAGTACTGCATATGGCCACAGTTTTCAAAGAATATTGTTCAGCACTTCTATCCATATGTAGCGAAGCTTTTAATCACAGGAAGTTGCAACACTCATCAATACTACATTAAAATTACTATTTTTTTCTCAGTTCTTGTCACTGGTAAGATAAATGAAGCCTCTCTAGTCTTCAGCCTTCCTTCAACTGATAACAGGCTACTTAAAAAGAAAATATTAAACCTTGTGTGAAAAGTCTTCTGATTCAGATTAAAGCAGCATTTAATAGCTTACCCTGCCAATAGCAAAGACCTCTGGAGGAAAAGAAAAAAAAGAGTGCAACAAGACAAAAATGAGTTTTCATTGACTTTTAAGCTGCAGAATGTAACAAGGCTCTGTAGCACTTTCATCAGCCATCAACATCTTGGCTCTGGGGTAAAAGACCTTTGATAAAGAGAAAATTCTCCCCAGTCACATAAAATCAGAAAAATACTAAGGAAAGTTCGCTTCAAAGATAATCTGCTGGTGCTGGATTTTAAGGAAACTGTCTTGTAATTTATCACTGTTTTCCAGAACCTTTACTCATCATGGTACGGGGGGTTGATAGATAATCCATCAGTGGCTTCACAACAGATCATGAGCCATTGTTTGGTAACAGAAAGCATTTCAGAAACATGCTAGGATACTAGTACAGTCTCCAGCCACCTTTTGCTAGCATCTTAGTCCACTGTGCTGTAACATCTACCCTTGTGAAAGATGACATGAAAAATCTCAATTGTTCTCTTCTGCTAATGGGAAGATACAGTGAGCTTCTGGCTTTCCTACAGCTATGGAGCTGGATCTATGATTAATTCACTTTAGTATTCCAATATGGTTTTATTTCCCCCCTGAACACATACAGAAGGGTAATACATGCATAGAAAAGCTTTCATAAATAAAACAGATTAATATAGGTGTTTTTTTAAAAAAACAAACCAGAAATGTGTTATAAATTAATGACACGAAATATAAGACTTAAAATCACAGATCAAATCTGATCCATGTCAGTTATATCCAAAAGCCATCACTGACTGATGGCTCTTTACTGTTTCTATGACAGCTTTATGCCCAGGACAGGCTGAACGTCACCAGTTCCATCTGGTGTAAGCAATATTGGATGAACAAACACTGATTTAGTTCTCACATGCACTGACACTAGCATGAACTGGGATGAAAACTACATTTTAAAATGTAGGGAATCAAAAGGGAAGATTGAAACTGCATTGCCAGCCTCCAGGGCTACCATGGGAAGTGCTCATTAATTCTGTATGTTTCCAGAATGGGGCTTCCTTGTTCACACCTGGCATAAACAGGGGTGCCAAATGACCCAAACCAATGATGCAGCTTAAATCCTGTCTTGTTAATGAATCACTGAAGCGAATTCATAGCTTAGGAATTTGTATTAGTTCATTTTACAATCTTTTCTGACATCATTCTAAATGAGGACTTCCTTCTCTTTTAAATTCACCCCTCTTTGTTAAGAGAGAGAGATTCTGCACTGAAAAGTACCTCTATTTATCATTTTGCTGTAAATAGATGTGGTGACTCACCACCACACTTTAACAGGAATCTATTGTAAAACTGTCCTTGTTAAACATTCTTGCACTTGACCCATCACCCGAAGAACAAATACAATTTCCAAGAGGGAAGTATTCATTCCCACTTCTTGAAGATGCCCAGGGGCTCTCAGCTTAGGCTGAAGTTCATGGTATCTCTGAGTGCATGCTAAGCCTTGCTTTATGACCCACTCCCCATTCCAAGCAGTTCCAAAGTGTAGGCTGAAACAACAAGTTCAGTGGCAGCATCTCTGTTCTCTCTGGATATGCAGCTGCATAAATACACAGTCCAGCCTATAAATAACAGACCAGAAAGGTAAGGTGCCTTTAAACAGCATATAAATCAATGCATTGTGTGCCAAACCTCCCTGGGTTGCATATTTGCATAATGTAGTATTAGCTATATAATCAGCCCCTGTTAATTATTTATTTCCCCCCCCCCCAGAGAGCCAAAGTGATTCTTTCTCACAGCAAGCCTTATTAAATGTATTCACATAGCTATGCCATGAAGAGATATTCTTGTACAAAATACTTTGTTTTTCTATAACATACTATGAACATCAAAGAAGAAAATGGTTCCAAAATAAACATATATATCATTTAATATGTTTGCACTCCCTAGAGACATGAAACACAAACCAGGCATGCCGTTTCTCTTACATGTGTATAAATTCTGCCTACTAATCATATCTTAATATTTTAAAAATACACTTTGGCCCAAAGCTCCTGGAGCCTAGATGGTGGTAAACAAAGGCATCTTGTTTCTGGTTTCGCTACTGCTCTCTCCCTTGCTAGCTTAAGAGTATATAGAAACCATTCTGTCTTTCTGGCAGCCATCGTTTGAGGAGAAAGGTGAAGCACCATGACTCAACAGCTTTGAATTACTGGTCTTCCTATTCCTGGTAGGTGGATAAGGGAATTCACAACCAGCTGTGAAAATCAGCTGCCTGCTGATTGCTTTCAGCTCTAATTAGCATTGAACCTGCAAGATTGCCAGGCTCACTCAAAGGCTGACAGAGTGCATGTTCCTCAATTCATCCTGTTCGAGGGATTTTTTCCCAGCTGGGTCATCATTGTCCTGAGTAGGGTAAGAAGGGTGCAATATTCCTTCAATATTGTTTTTGTTGTTGCTTTTCCTTCCCCCCCGCCTTCCACATTCAGAACTCTTTGAAGTTTCTCAGATTTAGCAGGTGATGAAGCTTCCACTTGTGAGTTGAACACCAGTGCTGTGCTTAACAAGGAGTCTTAGTAAATTTGATGTTGGTAATCAGACCAGCAAACAGACAGATCCGTATCTGGTATCTTCTAGACAACATCCACAGAGTCAGAGTGCCTTTTTTTTTTGGAATGGATACTGAGGCTTGGCAAATATAATGTGTTTACAGCTTTTATTTCAGTATTCACAAAAATATGGGGAAAAGAATTCGCCTTTCCAACTAGACTAGTTTCTCACTGACCAGAATCAACCACGAAAAGAAAGGCCTGCCTTATATCCCAGGCACAGTTTAATGTATTTTCTGTCACTTTGAACCTGCATAGAGTAGACACGAAAGGTATATACCTCATTCAGTTATGGCATCAAGCTATCAAAACAGAAGTTAACTCTTGTCTGTTAAGAAAGTGTGTTGTACCATCACTGCCATGCCCTTCTCTTTTGCAGTATTCCCTCCTTTCCCACTACATCTAAAATTCTTTTTTGCTGAGAGCTAAGAGGAAGAACAAGATTAACCATGTGAATATATACTATCTTACAATATCCTGTTAACTTTGCTTAGCAAAAGACTCTTCTGGGAGTTTTGCTGGAGAAAAGAATGCAAAACCCAGCCCTCACTGATGACACTTCCTACTAAAATGAAGTGTTGAAGTCAACAGATGAACTTCAGAACAAGATTAACAGCTTGATGTGCCTTGGCAGTTCCAGGAAACTGCAAGTGTATGAATCTGACTTCACAGACTAATGTATTTGTTTTTCATAAGAACTATTTGTTCAAAAGACACTGTTTCTATTTCAGTATTTTGCTCTATTGTTCAAGTGAACACACCTCTCTAAGAAGGACCTTCAGCTGCCTGGTTGTCCTTAAGGCAGCAGATGCATTTCCCACAGAAATGAATCAGTACTTACCTTAGAGATGCATGTAAAGAAAAAGAAAGATATACTTGCTTCTGCTTGATGTGGAAGCTCAGGACATACTGTTTAAAGATCTGAAGGAACTAAGATGGAATGGTTTTTGATTTTTAGTTGAATGTGACCTTTCAAAGTACCAGTTATTTCTCTAGATAGCTTCAAAGTGTGACAACTCTATTGTATAAAACCTCTTCAATAATCCACAGATTCTCAGTGGCTCTACTTTGGAAAGAGAGAGGGAGATGGGGAGGAATATGATTCTTGTGAAATATTGAATAAAAATTAGGATAAGGGCTTGTGCCAAAATATTTTAAAAGTTTATGGAATACACTTTAACAGTACTAAATATTTCTAAACCGTGCAGATCTGTCTGGCTATGTACTAAAAACTAAAATACAAAACACCAGATTATGAAGAGGGCATTTTTATTACTTTTTAAACAATTCAATATGGTATAGGCAAAGCTGAGGCTTTATTTGTATAAATTCATAATTTCTAAGCCCAATGTTTAATAAAGACAGAGAGTTAAGCAATTATTTCATGTGCAAAAATAAACAGATAGCTATTAAATACAGTAAATATTTAGTTTTAAAAAATAAAATGTTTTAAAATATTGCATATCTTTGCAAATGTTGTACATATTTACTTACCCTTGTTTATCTACAGTATGGCCAAATTGAAAATTGCCCACATTCAATTTAATTTCTCGTTTTGAATTCAGATAGGCAGCATTGAATTTTCCTAATTTGTTTACAGCTACTTAGCTGACATAATACAGTAACCAGCTCATAATGGTTTACACACTGCAAAGGTATTAATGAATTGAGGATGCCAGTAAAAATCTAGAAGAGCAGCAAATCTTATTTTTGCTTTCAAGTTAGGTTATCACCAGGAAGGTCAAGCAGTAGTAGTTCCTTTTTCCTGCCCATGCAACTCCTGCCCCCTTTTATCCTGAAATATATACACCCTAGTTTACAGGTTCCAGTGTAAGACTAAACTGATGGAAATGCATCACAGATGATCTCTTTACAGTGGAAAATTCCTTGTTCTTTTTGTTAGTATATTCATAATAGTTAGGGTTTGTCAGCCATTAGTGTTTGTATCACCATAGCAGTGATGCTATTCAGGGTCTTGCCAGGCGAAGGAAGACAAAACCCTTCCTTTACACATCTTACTTGTTTGACAGAAAGTGGAGAAGAAAGAAGGTAAATTATCAAAGCAAAGTATTTCCAAAAATAACCCCCCAAAATACTAGAATAAAAGCACAACACCATGTCTAGAAGATAGAGTATACTGGTAATGCCATCATCCAGCAATAACACCATAATCATAGCGGAGATTAGCAAGAGAATATTTTCTAACTCAGTGAAATTAGTCAAGTCTACAGAATAGAAGCATCAATAGCTTCGCAAACATGTGCAATAGTGTAGCTGTGCTTCCACAGTCAGTGGCTTCGCTTACGGACAGGTATCTGAATCTTGTAAATCATTCCATTTTTTTAGCTTCTCTTCAGCATTTGACCTGCCATAAAATTTTATAAATGGGAAGTTAATACCAAAAAGAAGTCAGGACATAGACATGAAGAGGCAAATTCCTCCTTCCTACTCCAGAAATCTCAGCATTGAAATGACAGCAAATCAGTCTAAAGCTGATACACAGAAATGTACGAGGGAATTGAAGAGGAACAGAATGGTTTTGTAAGACAGCCCAACAATGGAACAAAGCAGTTCCAGGTCAGCTGAGATATTCTTTAAGTCAACCTAAAGCAGAACTTCTTCTATAAGAGAAAATTGTGTTCAGTTTGATCTGCTCCTCCTAAAACATTATCAGAACTAAATTTTATTCTCAGATGTTCAGCAACAGTTGAATTGATACCTGCCCTCCTACATTTCACATTTGTATTTAGTAATTTATCATTCTACACATGATGCTAGACTGTCAAATAGCATCAACGCACCAATGGAGATTTCTGTCTGACTAACAATGATTAAATAAGATACTTTTAGTAGCACTGCTATAGCAGAAGGCTTAAGAATGCAACTGTGAGGTAGTTGATCAGCTACCAATGATTTTCAGATAGATTTTTGCCTGTTACTTCTCTTTGTGCCTTCGGGAACCATCACTGGAAAACAAAACTCTGTGCTGTGGGATTGGATAGCAGATATTTTCTGTTACTGTAATACAATCAGTATCCATACAATCAGTAAATCACATGCAATTTTATTTTTCTGATAAGGAAGTATTGACAATTCCTCAAATAAGCCAGCTGCACTGCTGTTTAGCCTTAATACAGTTCACTTTTTTCTAATTACTTTATTGATTTCTTTGTTGGAGGATTTGGGGGAGGGTGGGGGCTGGTGGTAGGTTTTTGTTTGTTTGTTTTTCTAAAGGAACAGCATTGGGAAAGAGCTAGTCTGGTATTTCTTTGCTTAGTCCAAACTGATTAAGTTTCCCTGTCTGTTTAATGCCCTTTATATATTTGTGTCATAAACTTCCAATTAGTGTTCATAGGCGTATTCCTTTCAAACCAAAGAGATAAAGCTGGTACTAGCCTGGCTGCAAACTCATGCTCTGCAACAGATTTCCTGTTACACCTGACATCTGAACATTTTAGTGGATCTGAGCTGAATTGACTTGTCTCTCCAGCTCATAAAATTTAATACACATCAAATTAGTTGCAATGTTGCAGGGAAGAAAAAAGATAGGCGAGGACAGCTCAATGATATTTTCTTTTCATGATAAGAAGCAGGAGGAGAAGGCACCCAAAATTAATGTTGACATACTAACTATTAAAAATCAAAACAGTAAAGTTATACACAAAAAGGAAAAAAAATTACATTTATAGATATGTAAAATTTATATATTCACACAGCTACATGTACCCAATGTATGAATTATTTTACTATGAAATGTATACCATCGTCTCTTCTTCCCCTAGTTTATGGAGTTTAGTCCCTTCCTGTAAGTGGAATTGTAACAAGGCAGTTTCCAAATACAGAAAATAAAAATATTAGCAACCCCAAAAAGTGTCCACATAGGTTCACTGAAAGGCCTTAGAAAGAAAATGAAAGAAAGATCATGATAAATAAACTAATACAAGCTTTAGTGTAGAGAGGAAAACTTGTAGCAGTACTTTTTCATAGAGCGGTCTGTTAAACCAGCAATGAAGCATCCAGGGAAACTGGAGAAGGAGCATTTTCTAAAATGCTGAGAGGACGTCTTCTGTCTACACAAAATCCACCTGCAGCAGTCTTTGCCACAAGAGTGGCACTGAGGTCAGACTCTAGAGCAGGGTAGATTTAGATTGGACATTAGAAAGAAGTTCTTTACTCTGAGGATGGTGGAACACTGGAACACGTTGCCCAGGGAGGTGGTGGAGGCTCCATCCCTGGGGACATTCAAAGTCAGGCGTGATGAGACTCTGAGCAACCTGCTCTAGTTGAGGATGTCCCTGCTCACTGCAGCAGGGTGGACTAGATGATCTTTGGAGGTCCCTTCCAACCCAGGGCATTCTATGATTCTATGATCTTAGAGCGGTCCAGCACAGGACAGAGCATTAGTGAGAGGATAATGAACTGCCTAACTTCCAGTTAATTAAGACTAACGTAACAACCTCAGTGTTATTACTCCTGAGCTTCTAAGCAGTAGTCATCACCAGAGTGGTCAGGGTCAAAAAAGAAACTTTCTCTGTAAGAATTTCTTAGACTTGTCTCTAAAACACTCAATAGTGTCCAATTTGTAGTATGGACTGGTTTGAACAAGTATAGTTTGTCCAGCTTTATTATATTTGGAAATAGAATATGTATTTAATTTCAGATTAAATTAATAACCATAGTTATTTAATTGTTGATGAAACTCATGTCTTTTATTTTCAAAACCCATTACAAAATTCAAGGTCCTTTTACCTGCAGGCTTAATTATGATAGACTTCTTATTAGAAAGTTTCTGTATGACATGGCTTTCTTCTCTGCTAGTATTATTATTATATATTCAGATTAAATCTCATTTTATATTTACCCATCTGAACTAACTTAATGTACATCTGCACAAAATATATAGGAGGAGAAGTAAATGTAAGGAACTTATTTATTATATATTCATTTCTTACGGTATCCTCTTTGTCAAGACAAGGTCCATTAGTACTTTCAGGGGAAAAAGTCTACAAACAGAAGTCAAAATATATTGCTAGCATGATTTTCAAAAAAGTCAACATTCATTGAAAAGCACTGATTTCTGTAATAAGTATCACCAAAATTGCCCCATTTAACAATTATACTAATAGAACTTAGACTAACATCTTAATTCTAGACTAACTTTGAGCCTGACAGCAATTTCCTTCTCTTACACATTCTCATATTACACCACTTCCTCTATTTTGTTCAGCTCAACTTGTATATTTAAGTAGCACAACAGACCCTGGCCACTAATAGTCACAACCCATCTGTGGCTGCATTTACTGACAGTCTCTGCTCCCGAGTGAGGATTGAACCTTTACCACCAAAACAACAACACCCCTCTCTTACTAGCTGAATTAAAGAATATTGTTAGATAGAAGTAGTATATCCACAGTTATTGTGGAAAACAAGTCATGGTCATGTAAACAACGTCAGTCTGTCCCTCATTTCCCATGATTTAGTGCATCCTAAGCCATGTCCTAACTGTCTCTGTGGTCTTTAAGAGCTCACGTCACTTCCTGAGACCAACTTCATGATGAACTGGAGCTATCCGTCCTGGAAGGTGTGGGGCTGTGGTAGCCCTTAGTTACTGCAGAATGGCATTGCCCTTCTTTTGAGCAGTGCTTTATCTTCTCTCTCTCTTTCACTGGCTGCCTTTCAGTGCCAGGGAGACAGCTGTTTCCTACATGCCCGAGGAAGAGAGCTATCTGCATTTGGAGATGCCTGCAGAGATGCTCTGCGTGGCAGGCCTGGGCCAAGAGCAGCTTGAGGCAAAGGTCAGGAACTGAAACAGGGCTTGTTGTCCTGTGAAAAGCTGGTTTCAAGAGAAGGAAAAGTTTCATTTTTCTGCTGTTGAGGAAAGATGAGATTTTACTCCCTGCTGACTAGGTTTTCCTGAAAGTTGACAGCTTCATCACAGTCTCCTCCATGATTTGGAGCTGGTCCCCACCGTGGAACCTATTCTTGGCTCATTTTCCCCCAGACTCTGCATGTTCCAAGAGATTCTTCAGGGATTGCTCTAATGGCCATGCAATACTTCATGAGATTGTTTTAAATAAAATAGCATTTCTTTGGCAATTCGATAGCAAGCGAGAGAAAAGAATGAAATAGCAGGTGAAAATAATCTTGTCTGGGTGCCTACTGTGGATACCATTGTTAGGCAACGTGTCCTATGGGCACACCTCACCTACCAGGTGCTGAAACATTGGACGTGCAGCATGCTGTGAGCCAGCCCTTTCTCAGGATCCTGTCAAAGCAGCATGACACTGTCTGAAGGCAAAAAGCACTCACACAGTTTGCCTCAAGATCACCTGTGCTAACAGACGTTTGGGGCTTTTGGAGTCCTCACAGCATTTTAGGGTTGCAAGTGGGCTAGCCAAGTTAATTAGTTCCTTTGGACCACATCATTCATGAAGAAAAATGACACTGCTTTTCAAACAGCTGAGGTCTTGATATTTTTTTTTGAAGTCCCTCAAATGTACGGACATGAATACATTTCTTTTTTATGAGTCTTCTGGCTTTCACTGTAGTGCTGTTATAATGTTCTTTGACAACTGACATGACTAGCATACCCAGCTACTCGTTCTTAGCCAGCTAACGTTGGAACCAACTGACATTAGCCAACTAACTGGACAAAGTGTACAATGTAATTAATTACATAAACCTTCCAAATGCGCATGAAGAAAAACTGTGAATCACGGTGCCATATATATTTATTGTCACTTTTGCTTAAATACCTTTGACTCTTAGACATAATCACAATGGACAGTCAGGTTAATGACCCTGAAAAATTGCTATGATATTTACAGAAATAGTTGACAGACGTCCACAGTTTCTTTCCTTCCAGTTCATTTGTAACAGTGGCAAGGTGCCTGCTTGGGGGCCGCTCTGATCTCTGTCCCTAACGTAAAATATAGTTGGTTTGCATAAGTAGCTTGCCAGAAAGGGAAAAAAAAAAAGTCTTTTTGATAATGCCCTATCGTGTGCCAACCCTGCCACATTGGTGCCACATGCCTCTTTTCAAAGGATTATACCAGCTTGAGAAAATAGCTTACATATTTCTTGTAAACAGCATATTTCAAAGCAGAAGTGTTGTGTATAGCTGGTTAGCACATAATAATAAGAATGGCAATGAACAGCATGTGAGTATTTACCCTCTACCCCAATTAAGAAACAAACAGGACCTGGGAAAACAAAGGTGCAACAGATGAGCCTAATAGAGGGGATTAAAGCCCGAGTCAGTAACTGCGAAGTCTGTTACCACCCAGCAACTTAGGGCTAACTTGCACCTTCACTTGCCTGTAGTTTTGATGCCATCTCCAAATCAATTATCAGTCATGATCATTTCATGCAGATCTGCCTCTCCTCGCTCAAGGTACATTCTTCAACCCTTCTTCATATTCTTACATGAAAAAAATGAACAACACCACCTGTACTATGGAAGGAGGTGCATGTGGATCTGTACAAGAAAAGAACCTTCTCTAATTAAAACCTCCCCAAAACAAAACTGCAATTACTCACAATCTGTTCTTGGGAAAAGAAAAAGGAATCAAATCCTGCCTGTAGCACAAAGTAGTCACCCAGCTTAATGCACTACTGGACAGCAGTCAACTATGTGGTGATGAGAACCATTGCAGAAGGGCCATAATGGGAATTGAGCTTGTCTCTTCCACCTCCAGACAGGAGGAGCTGACCAGCGTTAGGCTGACACAGAGAATCAATGTGAGGCACTACCCGTGATCTCGAGTGTTATCTGCACTTTATTTATGCAAATTATATGAATGTACATTTACAAGTCCTTTCTTGAGACAGAGGAATGAATATCTGTATGGAAGAATGGCTTACACATATATTTACATAAAAATCCAAACTTCCTACCTAAAGGGCAGAGCATTTGTAACTGGGTTTCCCCAAGAGCTGGGGCTTGTGAGAAGCTGAGTGCTTTCCTGAAAAGCAGCTACTATCTCACACCAGTCAGCAGTCCAACAGCACCCTAAGTGCTGTATTTTTAGAAGACATTTTACTAACCTGACAGCATTATACAATTTTGCACTTACTTTACTAATCTTCATTAGCTTAATAGCCCACTGCACGCAGAGCACCTGTTGTGACAGTTGCAAACCAGTGTTTTGTGCAGGTACCTGTGCTGAAATCCTAACGCCAGCTGACAAAAGCAAGGGCTGCAGCCTGGCATTTCAGGGGCCTGTGGTAATTGTTGCCATTCAGTGCTCAGCGCCGTTTGACTGAAATCAGAATGTTGCACCAAAACGAAAAGCAAGCATTTCAGGGTTGGGGTTGGTTTTTTTTTGCCTCGCTGTATAGATTGCAAGCTTTTAGGAGCAGGCAGACATAATTGTGTAAGTGCTGCTGCCATTAAAGAGCATCTGATAAGGCTAATAATTCTGAAATTGTGTAACAGGAGTTTGTAAGATCTAAAAATAGCAGCGCCTTTCATAGCCTTGATTCTTAACTCATAGAATACTCGGGTGTCAAACGGTTTACTGAGCTCTGGAGAAGAGACGGACAACGAAACTTTGTTTTGGGCCAGATGATGTTTTGCAAGATACTGCACAGGATATCCTGGGAATCTGGCAGAGAAGGAAAAAGAAGGTCTAAAGACGTAAGGCAGCAGTCAGCATTTATATGACTCTTCAGGAAACAAATACTTCATCTTCTTGCAGTTACAGCTGTAATGATATAAAGGAAATGATATCATTAGAGTGATGTTGGAAGGATTGGTTAAACATTGAGCTAGCTGGGGACGAACTACTTCCTTCCTATTTGGAAGCCTCTGATATTTCTTCCACGTGACCAACATGAATTTACTGTGGATTTCAATACAGTTTTTTCCCGAGCTCAGCCAAAATTCATACTACATGAAAGTAGATAGAAACTTCTATCAATACTTTCTATTGAAAATAATCTTGCTATGGATATATTTACTAGAGTGCTATTTTCTTGTAAAAAATCACACTTATTTCTCTTTAGAGCTGTAATGAGATTTCTAAATGTGAGATTAGTTAAATTTTCTCAGCTTGTCCTAAACTTTGCTTAGGAGGAAGGAGCTGCATTTGTTTCATAAGTCTACTTCTTCTCCTGTTCCCCCCTATCTGATTACTGGTCCCTCTGATATGGTCACTCTAAGTGGTAGCCACTCGTTATTATAGTTATATGCTAGTAGATATATATATCTTGATGCAAGCAGGACTAAGGAGCTGACAGAGGCAGCACATAAGATATCTCTGGAAGACAGGCCTTTTCCTAGGGCTCAGATGACTTCAGAGGATCTGTGCCAGAACAGCAGCACCCATGACACACAACTGCCTCCAGCACAGGCAGCAGGTTGTGAGGGACGTTCACCTTATGCTCTCCCTGCTCTTCTGGAGCAACCACATCATTGGCCTAAAGCCAGTAAAACAGCTGAGATAACCCACGGGTCCTGGATGTGTCTTTTCTTATTACTGCACTTCGAAACTGCCATCATAGTCGAGTATGGGACAAGGTGTAGAAAGCCAAGCCTCTTAAATCAGTAGACCTTCAAAACGTTGACAATACTCTCACTTTATTTGAGCTCAACACTAAACCAGGGCTCTGTGACTCATCTCTGCAGTCACCCAGTTTCAAAGTGCTCGTTTCTTTGGTTTTCCAGCCTTACCAGAGCTCCGTGCCAGTGGGCAGCAGTGGGCTGCTCTGCCTCTTTCTGTGCTGTGCAGCCATGCAGCTGGGAACAGGTTAGTCACGCAATTTCAGAGCTCTCTTTATGGTATAAACAGAGTAATGGCAATTCCACCAGAGAAAGTATCAGAAATTATTAAAAAAAAAAAAAAAAAGACAAAAAGACAAATGCTTCTCAAAACTGCCTTTAAGATTGTGTCCTGCATTAACTTAGCAGCATGATCTGTTATTTTCTTTGTACTATATGGATGTACTTGTGTAGAGGCACACAGTCCAAATTTCAGAGGAAGAGCTGACATGAGTTAATATCCTAATTTTCAGTCTATCATTCACAGGGCAGAAACCTGTGCCCTAAAAGCACCTTTCACTGTCAAGGAAAGCAATAGCAAATTAGCTGATTAGCATAAACGTACAACAGTGTTGTCTCCTAAGAGCTATTATACTTTTCAAATGTAGTTGTTTCAGCTGTTAAATTTATGAATTCTCTTGGTTTATGAATTCTCCTGGTTTTCTTCATATATAAATCTTGGCACCTCTATCACACATGCTATGATTCCCAGTAGGTAGAAAAGCCCTGAGCAAATAGAAAATGAACTCTAAAAAAAAATATGAATCCGGGGAAAAAAATAGAGCAACCCAGAAATGCAATTAGTGTCAGGAACAGTCTCAAATAAACCTTGGATTGGGAAATTCACAGACTTTAATCCAGTGAGATTTTGTTATGCCTTGATACAAACTACATAAAGCAAATAATAAATTAGTCTCTTCAATCTTTCAATTCTCTAATAAAATAGTGCCTCACTTCTGGTACAGAATGACCAAAAAAAAAAGTATATTTATGTTCATAAGACTGTTCTCCTTCTGAAAAATAACTAATAAATAATCGGACTATTATAACTGAAATTCAAATGTGCCAATCAGCTGAATTCAAGGGATCCTTTCCCATGAAAAGGCAAAGGAGCCCTGGCACAAGTCGTTTCATTGACTTAAATAGAACCACTTGAAAAAGTGAGAATCTCCCAACTGGGCCAGAGCTTTCTCAGCACTACGTTGTAAATTATAAAAAGATTTACTGTACTGTATCTGTGCCATTAGGCATAGTTCAGCTGTTGAAAATTGTACTGTTGGTAACTCTTTCATCATTCAGTGAGAATGTATCTAAGATAATGAAATCGTACATTACCCTTTGAGATTTACAAATCTGACACCACATGCAATGTCTGCTCTCCCTCCTTTAAATTAATATATAGGGAGATGTCTCTTTGTATGCTGAACATCTTTTCTCTCAGCTCTCCATAATTTTAGAGGTCATTTAATGAACAGAGTCGTGATTTGATAGAATCCTCCTCCCATTGTAGCTAATCTAATAAGTATCTAACATTTTAGGTAGTACTGTGCTATCTGTATTACTGCTCAATGAGGCTGCCACTTATCCCGAAGACAAAAACCAGACTGGCAGGGAAGCAGCAGTTTGGCTTAACTTCACATACTCGCCTGTTGGAGAATTTCAATCACTCTTCCTATCTTTACTGAGCTCATTCATTCAGGAGAAATAGCCTGGGTTTGGCAACTGGTTTGGGGAGTACATATTTCTCTGATGTTCTAAGGAGTACTAATTTGTGCCTTGTAAATTATACAAAGTGCCTATCAAGCAGTAAATAGGTAAATGGAAGAGGTCAGCAGCCTTCGAATGAATGTACTGATAAAGATTTCTCCTCTGATATTTTAATTGCTCCCCTTGGATGCATTCAAAAGGCATGATTTTTTTTTTTTAAATAACGGTAAAACTATAGACCCTTTTTAACTGCCTCTGCTTAATCAACCAAATTAAGTTCAAATTTTATTTTATTCTCCTGCAAGTCTCCTTGTAGTTCTGCCCTTTGGTACTAAATTATTTCTTCTCTCTCCCTCTTCTTGCCCCTTCAGATCCACCAAGCCGTAGAATTTTTCCTGGTCTTTTCCCATTTTCTATAACCATCACTGCATCATTTTTCAGCTTTCAGAACAGTATTTGTATTTAGTCTTAATACCTTCCTGGTTATTTACATCGTATATATGTGAAGCCCCATTACTGGTATGTTTTGCCCAGCAGACTAATGCTACCTCATTTCCACTCTTTCCAGAACCCTTTGTTAAGGTTTGATCTTATTAGCAGAGGAAAGCAGCATTTGTTTATTTTTTTTTATGTCAGGGGAATGAAAGGAACAAGTTAGCAGCTGTGTCCTGCTTGCAGCTCTGTAAATCCACTTGTACAGTTCGTAACACAAGATTGGAGGCTTTCAGCCAACAGTGTGAATCACAGCTCATGGATCTGGGATTTCATAAGAACTTTTGAGGAAGAGGTTACAGATTTTTTTCCTGGAAGACAGATACAGGCACCCCCAGGTAGGGATCAGTCCTAGGATGGAGTGAATTTGATTTAGACTCAGCCGTTGTCCAATTTAAACAGCTTACTGAGCCCCAGACAAAGACCCTGAACTTTGCAGGTCACTTTACTACTGCTACAGAGAGTAGTGACCGAACCCCTTTCCCTGGAAACCTCAAAGACATTTGTCTTGAAATTTCTGAGTTTCGGAATTGTTAAGAGGCTACTGGCCCAGTAAGGACAATGAGTTCTGTCCTTCAACCTGGTTTATATAGATGCAGGTTTCTTTTCAGTAGGTTACAAATTAAATTCCCCAACACACACAGACTATTCAGTAATCCACCACAGCTTTTTAATCATAACTCACAGTATGTGAAGTAGTTCTCCACAGGAATGAAGGATTTTCAGACAACAAAGTGCAGATACAGTTTATTCTGTCTTTGAGCAAAGGCTCGGTGTGATGGACTCTTGAAGGCCTTTTTATGATTTGTTTAAATATTTACTCATTTTTCATCCAGTGTATTTTGCAAATACAGGACTTCAAAGACCACGGTTTTCCAATAGTAAAAATATTCATTAGGCAGCTTGATTTCAAACTGGAAGATGTTACCCAATTATCACACTCATCAGGACATCTAACCAGAGGTTTGAAGCCTGTAATAAAGATAATCTTCAAGACAAACCCTCACACATTCACCACTCACTGTAGATGACTTCTGCTGCGAGACACTTCTGTTTCTTTTGATATGAAACTTCCTTGGGAGACCAAATAACAGGTATGCCTACTTGCATGCTGATTGTCTGCATCAATTCACTGAGAGCCGTGGGAGATGAGCGGCACAACAAAACTGCTTACAGCAAACAGCTTGTTAGAGAAGCCTGCCTAACTGCCCTTTCCATTCTCACCCACTTTCCTCTCCAATATGTAAGTGCGGCCCCCAGATTACAGGTAAGGAGGCCAGGGAAAGTTTCACAAAATCCAGGATGTTAAATCTCTGGATTTCTAAATTGTCAGCTCCTGCAACTGGAACGCAGGCAGCAGACAGCTCCAGCTGAACATCCACCCACAGACAGCGGGATCGGAGCACAAACTGAAAGGGAACGTGGAGATGACCTGCTTTAGGGAGAAAGCAGAATTAGCAGCAGAAGACAAGAAATAAAGCACAGCTTCAGGAAACGCCCACGTGGCAACTGCCTTCCCTGTGACTGGTGCCTAAGTTATTTAGTTCCACCCCCATTCAAAGAATTTAATATAAATTTGAGGATTGAAATCAGTGCCACAATTAGAAAGAGAGGGGAAGGAAAGCTTTGTATTATTCAGACTAGACTGGTATAATTTAGTCAAATCAAGGCATTCCAGATGGTTTGGTATCGAGAGGAGGTCTGCTGGTTTGTTTAAAGAAGGGAATGAATGCCGAGCATTTATTATTTACTTTGTACATTATTTACACTGATATGCACAAATTGTTACATGAAAATCTTATACCTGCTGGAGATCTTCTGCCTGGGATAGTTAAAAAATAAAGGGAGATCCAAATGCCTTTTGCTTTTATTAACCTTAAAGCACAAATTGGCCAAAACGTTCTGTATTTGCCTTAAGATAACACTGTGGCAAGCCCATTTAAACTTGCAGTCACTCTTTTCTGAGGACCTCCTGTTGGCTCCTGACGTTTCAGCCTCGTAACGGACGAGGCCAGTTCGTTTCTGTTTGTGCAATTAGTCATGTTACTTAGCAATACAAAAAGTGCTTCTTAGACTAAACTCTAGGGAATGAAGTATGCAGAATTCATGAGATACAAAACACATAAAAATTCATTTCCTGAGCAGAAGTGCTGCAGCATTGTGTAGCAAAAACTATTACTTTTTTCATTGTGTGTGTAATAAAGAACCCAAGCAACCATGCCCTTCAGGGCTGGGCTCCTCACCATTTCACTTGAACTCAGCCTCAGCATTCAGCCATGGCATGTGAAGTTAATTACTCTGGGCATTGGGGCTCTGAACAGAAGAATGACCCTATTTGCAGCTCTGTGTACTATGTGCCACGCTACAGTGAGTTCTTTCAGTACGTACACATCGCACACTCGGCGACTCTGAATGGAGTCATAATTCTAGCACTCCGGAGGAAAGCTCAGCTGTCATCTCATTTTCACAGGGACACTTGTCTTCCCAGGTAACCATTTAGTGGGGGCTGACACCAGTCCACGCTCAGTCACTGTCCTGCTCCTACTTCAAAGGGCTTGAAAATCCAAGGGTTACGGCTTGCAGCAACCATCATACAAGGGGGCAAGCTTGAAACAATTCCTGAGCCTGGATCGTATGATCCTGAGGCCGTTCTTCCAGCTTGCGTAAGGCTATCAGGATTATGTAGATTCAAAACTCTGCAGTTGGAAATGGCTCCTGAGCTAGAGAACCGAACACTGTCTGAGGGAGACCTGGTTCACATAACAGGGCCAGATGGCTGACTCGCTGAGGAGAGTAATATTGTGACAGAAACTGCAGAGCTGGGGAAAATGAATAAAGTAGTTTAACCAAAAAGCCCAGGAGACATGATTGCTAGCCAGATACCTAACCACTCTCAGGTACTGTTAGGGTGAGAAGTTGCAGTAGCTTTGAAGAATAAGTGAAAAAATGCACTGACCCTCTACAGTTAAAGAGGAAATATCTACAGGTGCTGAGGATGCTGCCTTTATCTGACAGGACCAAAAATTGCATCAGATGGTGTGGTGTGTCTGGTCAACAGTAATATTAATCTGGAAGGGGAATAAAATACATGAGGAAAGATCTGTGCCTTGTGAAAATCAGCTTCAAAACTGTCCAAAAGAATAGAGGCATGTAGCTTCTTCAGCAGGATTCTTCCCGTATTATGTGTGAACGATGTGATACACCTTCAACTTGAAGTACAGTCATTACCACCCAGCGTTTAGAACAGTACTTGTAGGAAACTGAACAGTCACTTTGAGGCAGAAATGGGAGCTGGGCAGTTATTTGGGGGATATTCTTTCATTTTATACCAATGAAAGGCAATAATTTTGCAGATTCTTTTTCTTCACTTCAATCCTTCTTGGCTTCTTTTTTTTTTTTTATTATTTCCTGATGTTGGCTCATTACTTGATTTATTCATTCATTCATTTAAGTCTAACCTAGAAATAGGTTACTTTGCAGCTTCTAATTTTAATTCATCAGATACAAACTTTGCATAATCTTGTAGAGAGAACAGAGCACAGAGAGGAACTATGAATTTGCTTTTGAATATTGCCTTAAATCTATATAGGAAGGGAAAATGAATTACAGATTCAGTTTTTAACTGATAATGTCTAGACTGTTCATCTAGGTAATATTTAAACATGGTTACCATTTACTAAAATTCATATGCCAGCAATCATACAGAGACCTTTGCTAATATGATATCCAGCTCTAACAGAAGCAATGGGATTTGACTGGGTCTAGATAAAAACATACTTGATCTCTTACTGATACATATGTATGTGCTGGGATGGGTCGCATTCAGAGATGAATTAGGTGAATGTGAAAGGAAGAACATGAAGTGTTCTACCCTTTGGAAACTCTTCCTGCTTTTGTACTGACCATATCAAGGAATTGTCTGTGACTTCCAATAGATCAACACCTTCTTGATATGCTCATTCAGATACCATCTGCTCAATAGCTGGAGACAAGTAGATTGCTTTGTTGCAATTAAAGGACACTTCTTTTCTAGTTAATGCAATCATATCACTGTTTATTTCTATTAGAATTTTTCAGGCTACACAAAGCTGCATTTTTATTTTTTTTCTTAGGAGAGTTGTGTTCTTAGATAATAGAAAAGTCTTAGACATGGAATCATATTCTTATTAGCAAAATATTGCCTGAAAATTTCAAAATTCTAAAAACCATCTCCCAGATCTGAAGTATCAGCAGGAACAGGATCGTCCTCTTCTCATTTGTTCTTTTACCTTCAAGCCCTGAGCCAGTTTTATTTCCCAGCACAAAATCTGAAACTTCAAAACAGGCAGCCATGAAGGTGACACTTCAAGAACACTAAGTGCAGAACTTTAATGTGCAGAAATTCCACGTGACCAAGACAGAAAAGGAAACACTGAGTTTTTCCTGACATACACTATGAAGTCATTAGCAGGTTTATAAGGGGATAATTTGCCTATTGAGACACATGTACTTCCCTAAATTATGACTCTGTTGCTGTAGTATTAAAAGTACTAAAGTATACAGTGGGAGTTTCGGTCCCCAAAGTCTGAACCTCCTCTAATTTCTTTTCTCCTTTGCTAAGGATCAGCTACAACAATCCAGATTACAAAGTTTCAAATTAATCTCTTTAAATTTATATCCTGCTTAGTCATTATTTTTTTACAGTCAGTGCTGACCTCAATAAGTGCACTCTTCAGATAAACAGTGTTCTCTTTAAGATGTATTCGTTCTGATTATTTAGTAGGTGTTACAGTCAGTGACTTGGTGGTATGATGATATATTTCCTCTTTCTCCTGGATAACTTAAAGCCAGAGAATAAAGACTAGAGGGTTGCAATTTACAGCACATGATACTTCTAGGAGAGCTTTTAAGATTAATATCAATTTGTAAATGCACTCCTGAAAGTTTTGTTAATTTACACATTTCCAGCACTGCCAGGCAGCTGTCTGGATAATCATTAATAATATCGAACTGCTTACACTATATGACCAATTCTAGCTTTCCCTATTTCTGTTGAAAATTGACCTTTATTTTTAATGTGTTTGTAACCATCCTAGTTTACTTGTAAGAAGCCAAGATTTTTTCTTATTAAATCAAATCTGATCGCATAAATAATTATCATAGTTCATCAAGCATAAACCACATTACTCATTAATTAATATTAATATTTTAGCCATTCCAAAGCTTTTTAATGCTCCAATTAAGCTATGTAATCACTTGGTGGGTTTAGAATATGTTTAGGATATTTAAATTAATGAATTTGCTGTGTCACTTGCCAGCAAATTTTCAGGGAAAAGTCATCTCATGGGATCTAATTACAAAGAAAGTCATTCTAAGTACATTGAGATGAAGGGTTTGAAAACTGATCAATAACTTCCAGAATTAAATTCAGGTTATGTCACACTTTGTGTGACAAGCGCACTGAATCTTGAACTCTGCAGAGTTTTGAACCAACAATGAAAGGTTAGCTTCAAAGAAAACACACATGCAAGCCTCCCAGATTATAGGAAAAAATCAAATGCCATCTCCCCATAATCTCACGAAGCAGCTACTGAATCCAAATGAAAGGCAAATTTACTGGTGTAAGAAGCAGATGATTTGTGAGTGTGTTCTGCAGCAGTGATGGAAAGATCCTTTGCAGTTTTGCCTCTCTGAAACAGCAGCAGTTGAGCTTCAGAAAACCAAAATCTGGTTAATATTTTGAAGTTTCCTGTTTTCTTCTAAAATAAAAACAGATTCCTAAAAAGCAAGTGTAGAGAAAGAAGGAACTCACATAGCAGAGTCCCTCCTAGGGCTCTGAACTGGAGATGTGGCAGTCCTTTCAGAACAGCACACTGACATGCAGTGTCCCATTCTCAACGTGCTATGCACTGTTCACCCTCTTGAACTACTTTCTCCCTTCTGTTCTCATTAACTTCGCTGATGAAAGGCAAAGAAGGACTATTTTCATGAGGACTTTCCATTTTAAGAATCCATCACACCAAACAACTGTAACTTCCCAGGTACAGAAGAAGTTTGTTAAAGGAGAAAGAGGGCTTCTCTTTCTAACACGTATTAAAACGTATGTTCAGCCTAATGGCTCTGCTAGCCAGCCTAGTCAGAACACTAGCCACATGGGACTCGCTCCCAGGAGAGTGGTGCAGACTCACCCTTGGGTCAGATCTGCCGAACTTGTTCCCCTAGTTTCAATATTTTAATATCCACACAAAGTATAAATATAGGAGCATTAAAAGTTGTCTAATGACAAGTCTTTATTGAAGCATACAAAATCTATTGCTGATTCATGCAATGTGCTATTTCTGCCAGGAATGAAAATGATGTGTTGATTTCCATTGAACTATTCTTACTTGCACCAGCTGCAGATCAGGTTCAGGATATGTAAAAGTGCCATTATTAGGCATAGTGTTTACATATGACATAGTTCTGCTCATCACTGATGCATGTATCCTTCACTGTTCTTCGGCCACGGTATTTAAAAAGATGAAAAATTTAAATAGGTAGCCATTTTACTGCTGTGCTAGTCCTTTTTCTTTTGTAACAGAATATGAAGCAATATCCTTTTTTTGCTAAATATTTTTCAGCTCTACTGTATGCAGAGCATCAAGTAATATTACAGCAGTGATAGTCAAAGCGAGACAGAAAGAAAGTCACTGTATGTCAATAGGTTGGTCTGCTTTTATTAAAGAAATAGTGTACATCACAACAACAACAACAACAACAACAACAAAAGCAACAAAAAAGCAACAAAACAACAACAACAACAACAACAACAAAGAAAGTAAAAGAAACAAAAAAAGATGCTGTTGACAGGTGATAGGAGAAAATAACTTGTTGTAGGAAGGTTTTAAGCCCTGAGGGTTTATTTGTACCTGCCGGGTTAGAGATGGCCAAAGAGCAGAAATAATGATCAGACAGACAAATACACAATCAGAAATAAGCCTGTGCCATTGCTCCTGGCGACTGTTCATTATTTAAAACACTGCTACTTTGAAGGGAAGCAAAATGCTTGAGACCTGCTCTTTGTGCAGAGGGAACGGAAGGCTCCGTTTAAAGATCGAGCATCCTGAGAGATCTCTGTAGGTAAAAGGCAGTCAGCCAGAAACACCCCTTGTTATAGGTATTTCAAAACTGGATGTAATTTATTTGAAGCAAATCAAAAGAATTCAGAAATCTGCAGGTCTCCATGTGTAGCAGCCCGTAAGGGGCTGTAGGTATCCGTGCCATTTGGGTGCCATTTACTGAACCTAACCATTCAATTTAAATTCTGGTACTGTTTACATGCTCAGTGCACCAAGTTTATTCAAAGGATGTAGATGGGCTAGTAAATGTTGCACAGTGGTAGAGCGGAGGGGGGAATGGCATCCACACAAGCTTTTCATCATACCCACCAAAAAATGACTCAGGAGCTATAGGGATAACCTTGAATCTGTCCTTTTTGTAAGTTCAGAAACATTGTTCGAGTATCCCACAGGCACAAATATAACCAGCCTGCACTCAGGCATTAAATAGTTTTTATAGCATCATTGAGCTACTAGTCACCTATTTTCCACCATGAAAAAATGCACAGGGAGCTATTAGATTTGTTTAATCTTTTTATTCTGGCTGCTCTGTATTTATGTTAATTCAGCATGTTTGCTTGAAGAACAACAAAATGCCCAAATACAAGGAAGCAGCTCGATTCCAGGAGATGAGGCTACAACACTTGCTACCTTCTTCTTTTTCTTATTCCTTTCAGCTTTTGAACAACCACACTGTAACCCAACAGTTTATCAGACTGACACATCTAGTTGTGTTCCTGCCTGATGTGATGTGGCACAGCCCATCAGGTACTTGAGAGGCAAGTTCTGCTTCTCCATTTTGACAGCAGCCACTTGGCCCCAGCACAGGTTGCTTTTAGTCTCTGTGTTTTGCTTGGTTGGTATCACACTAACACTTATTTGAGTGTTTAATAACCCAAGCAGAGCCAAAGTCACAAGCTAACGTTGACACTTCCAGTACACGCTGTTCCATCTCCATGCTACATGACTACAGTGCTGTCTCTGTGCTTTAGCCAGACCCTTCATGTTAAAGAAGAACAGAAAAGCCATAAATTTATGTTGGGGTTTTTTTTCCCCAATTCCATATCATGCTTAATAATGCATGCCAATTACACTGTCACCTCCAGGCAAGTGCATGCACAGAATTTAGCTTAGCAAAACCAGGAGGTCTGCAACTCCCACAAGAACATTCCTTTCCAATTTCTTTGTTCAGCATAAATCACCAGCAGTACACTTCTTCCACCCCAGACTTCTCACTGGGATGCCCCGCAACGTTTCAGTGCTCTTATTACACTCAACCACCTGCACTTTTCACTTCCCATGCAATAAATGGCTATTTAAAACTCCTTTCCTGAATTTTCAGGCACAAAAACTTGTGCAGCTGAGGACGTGGCTCTCCTCTCTCCCCGTGTTTGCGGGTTCCCATTTTAACTGAGTGAAAGCAAGTCTGTGCAGTTTGAAGTCCGTAGGAATTCTCTCAACTGCAAAGAGAGGAGCTCGTATTGCTGAGGTGACAGTGTACAGATAAAACCAGTATTCAGGGGATAAAGTACCAGCAGAACCTCAGATGGTTCAGTTTGTTGCATTATTACTGTTTCCAGCTAAGGATGATGTTGCATACATCAAACATACCTAGTATTTTTAATTGTAGTTCATATTTGGTCCCGGTCTTGTGTGAATGTCAGTGAAATTATCACACAGTTTAAAGGTTTCTTTGTAGTGAATAGAAAAAAAAATAAATCACGTACTATTTTTCCCATTAAAAAAAATTATATATTTAAACAATTTTGACCTTCTCTTTAATTATGTATCACAGTGCTCATTTTCATCTCAGACAAGCCCCATACTTCGAAGACCAGCTTTGCACAAGGTCTGTAGGCAATTCTGGGCCGGTGTTTGAAGCCCCCTGATAATGGGTGGCTTGAAAACGTTGGGTGCCTCCAGGGTGGCTACCACAGCTGTGTTCTCACCCAGTGCTTATGCTAGAGAATTTCCCCTATATCATACCGCAGTGGCTGCGGGGCGGCTGCAGCTGAACTAAAGAACAAAGAGTGCTGGACTTCTTAAATTTTGTAAGGGATTTTAGTGGGTCAAATGCAGGGAGGGGGGGACTAAAAGAATGGCGTAGATCAGTTGTGTAAATAAGAGAGCCCAGCAGGTTACCTGTTTCCAAGTTTAATTGCCTCACTCTGGGAAAGAACTTAGAGCAAGGTTTGCAGTGAAGGCGTTTTCGCTGCAATCACTTCCCATCCATCAATCTTTTCCTCAGTAATATGAGGAGTTTGTTTTTATGAGCTCTGAAATCTATTTTATTTTTGTAAAATGTCAAAACAGGGATTAATTACAGTCTGGCTTCATTTGGTTTGCTGTGTAGTGTTGGTTTGTAAGGAAACAAACCCCTTAGCTTTCCTTTGACTTGCGATTACCTAACTTAACCAAAGTCACAGGGACAAATTGCAATATAAAAAGGAAATGTATGCAGTTCTGAGGATCTGGGCGCTGCTGTGCAGTTGCATGATCTCATCATCTGCAATCTCATCCTTTCCCACAGCCCTTCACTCCCTTGGCCACTTCCTTTTGCTGTCCTTGTCAAGCAGGCTGGGAGAAGGCACTGCCCGCTCGCCTGCCCGCTGCTCTGCCCACTCATCCCACGAAGCACAGCCAGCATCTCTGCTACATGTGCATCCCACAACAAAAAGGATTCTTCCTTTCTCTTCCTTCTGCCATTTAGTTATTAGACTAGCAAGAATGAATCGAGGATAAGTACAACAGGGGTAACTGGAATCAGGTTATTAGTGTGCTATTCAGCAAACTTAAGAGGTATATGAGGAATGAAAGCAGAAGCAGATCCATACAACAAGAGCAGTTTAATTGACTTCTGGGGCCAGATGTGGCCCTACTGCAATTTCATTGACTTCTGTGATGTTACCCTAGAGCAAATATGGTCTCTAGAGAGGTTAGTTCTCTAGGAGAAAATGACACCACCTTATCAGCCCCTGTTTTGCTTTCTGGAACACTGTCTGTGTCTATGAGCATGGAACAGGGTGTGAAACAAAAGGAAAAAGAGCAATTACCAGTCAAGGTGGATATAATTAGGCCTAAATCAATGTGATAGAAATTAAGTGCCTCATTTTTATAAGATAGGAAACTGTGCAAGACGTAAACAAATTAGAGAATTTTTTATTTTTTTTTACAGTAATAGAGGCTCCTTGGAAAATAAACAAACAGCGTGCACTAGGAAGGTTTATGTCACAGCACTAATTAAAATCTTAGCCAAGAAAGAGAAAAATACCTTGGATTTAACAAGAGCAATAAAAACATTTTTAAAAGAACATATGGACAAGCCTTCTGACAAAATACTTAGATTATTACAAGAAAAAAAAAATAAATGGAATAAATATGTGTGTGCAGAAGAAGAAAAATATGTCCTAAATGAGAATTTAGAACTGAGAAAAAAGGTTGCCAGGACAGTTTTAGTAAATGCAAGAATTGAGGATCCCTTTAAGCATTTGACCACCTCCTAGTCACAGGCTTGGAAACGTTCTCCTGGCTCCAGTACAGCCCATTCATGGGACAGCTTCTCCACCTTTACTAACTGCATCTGGAGCTGTCAGCCTGGGACTCCTCCAGGGGACAGAGAAGGAAAAAACATTGCAAATCTCAGTAGAGCTAAAACAGTAGAAGCCTTCGACATACATCTGCTAGCTAAAGTGGAACGAGGGAGGTGCAGCTAAACATTCCTTTCTCCAGCTGTGCCAGAGGTGCTGCTCTCCAGCAGGACACTCACGGTTCACGCTCAGGGTATGAGGCACGTCAGCCTCTTCCACCATCTCACCTGATGGCAAAGATTAACTTGAGGAGCTGAGGTGGCATAGAAGTGATTAAACCCTCACCCTTTTAAACCCCAATTCCCCACAGTTTTTACGAGGCTGATTCTAAGCCAAGCCTTTACCACTGAAAAGAAAAAGAAGCGATGCGAAGAAATGCATTTCTTTTGATAGTCATGAAATTCATTAAAAGGCATGGTTTCATTAATGAACAGCATTTGTTATTTGAATTGATTTGCTGAACAGCTTTAAAGCTTTTTATTACACATTGGTTGAAGTTTGGCTGTTGGTCTAAGTTGACTCATTGTGACAGTCCAGATGAGTCAGCCAGTATTATCTTTGGTCGGATGACCATGCAAGAAATTATTTCTTTTTATCCACAAGTACCAAGTTTAGAGTTAATTCCCTCGATGTTTTTTACTTTTTGTGAAATTCTTCAAAATCAGTTTGGTGAATGTTCCTGTACAGTGGACACTGAAAAAGTCATGCCTTTAACCTCGGTGAAGACAGAGGAACACAAATTAAGGCAGCAATGTCCTGATGAGACAACAAGTGGCAGCCCACGCTGCAGAACTTTCCAGCTCTCAAGCTCAGACCCTGGAAAACATAGAAGTTTTCCAGGCTTCAAACTCGGCCATGGGGACAAGGCTGCAATACTGGTCTATGGCTACCACTTCCTGGGCTTCTAGGCTCCCTGCCTGGATGTAGATCAAGGTCAAGATAACCTTTTTAGTGCTTTAATCCCAATTATTTTAACTACACATTTTTTTATAGATTCATAGGATAATTAGGCTGTTTAGGGAGCCATAGGTATCATTTGGATCCACCCTCATCATGCAAAGCATGGCCAATATCATACAATACATTGTTTTAATGAGTAATGTCTATTTTAGGCTTCAGTTGTAAGGGCTGTAACTATTATCAATTTTATAAAATTAGAAAGATAAGTGGATTGTAGTAGAATTTGAGGAAGAAAAAATAAAGCAGAATGAAAGCAACTAACAGGAAGACAGGGCTTTCAAGGAAGCTGTTATAAGTTCTTGTTTCTCCTGAAATATTTGCTTCTTAATGAAAACTTGAAGCTGTTCCAAAGTGTTCTGGAGTCTGGTTTTGCATTTCCCTTCGGAAGAGACCTTACCACACCTCTGGAATGTAACCACTAAAACTTCCACATCAGGAAAAGGCCAGGGGCAAAGTTGCCCTGGTTTTTACACTGTCCCAGCACTATGTTTTATTACTGCATCCCCTCAGGTCCCTTGGCTGCAACAGATATCAAAGTCAACTTTCCAGATCTATTTTTACAATAATTCAAGCTGGTTTAATGCTTTTTTTTAACATTTTCCATCTGTAGCACATTTATTGTAGGAAGCCAATTATATGTGACAATGTAAAGTGGTCTGAGTTAGTGGTAAACATGTTAATGCACCACATGTACACATGAGGAGTGTAAGCTTGATGTTATTCCTTGCTTTTGTCCTGTGAAGCTGAATACACTTCTTTTTTCAGCTTGTTTGGAAATGTTGGTACTATTTACTGCATTCCCATGTCTCAGTTTTACTTGAAGTAGCAGTAAACAATAAATAAAATTATTGCTAAGGTTACTTTGTTTAAAAGTGGCTGTTATAATCAGAAAAGTGATGCTATAAAAATGATATCTCAGTGTTTCACATTTATTCTCCCTTAGTGACTTCTTTATCAAATGTGCTCATTTTGCAAGTCAAAACAAGATTCTTCTCACTGCCAGTACTGCAGCTCCACATGTTACTTGGAAAGCAGACAATATTCTTCTCCTCTCTTCTTGGGTGATAAAGATTTCAGAATGGAAAACATAGCCACCCATCTGGATGATGGTGCAGGAGGCTTTGAGGTTCTGCTTTACAGTGCAGGTAGCGGCAGACGTGTTTATAGGTAAATGTATGGAAACACTATGAAACCCAGGGCAGGTACTTGGGCTGCCCTTTGGTGATTGTCTTTCCAGTGGCAGTGCCTGGACTCCAACAGCAGGCCCTGAGGTGTGGGAAGCACAGGCATTAATGGAGCAGTGGTTTCGAATAAGCACAGCAATGTTTAAAATAACTGAAATCATATTAAGCAGCTGTCTTATTAACCACCATCTCTAGCGAGCTGCCTGAGAGCTCAAGTCCGGACCTGGCTCAGAGGATGTCTCCTTCCCTCCAGTTAGTCCCTGGGAAAGCAGTACAGACCCAAATTAAATACTGCTAGAAAGGGACCAAGGCAAGTTTTGGAGTCAGGGGTCAGGTCTTCTATCCACCACCTTCGTAACACTGGGAAAAAACAGGAACATCCCAGGGACTTTTATGGAATGGTTTCCAGCAAGCTAGTCAGACTGAGGACTCTCTTTAGCCCAGAGTGTTACTGTAACAGCTGCAAGTGTAAATGCAAAAGTAGCCAAGGCTGTGTTAAAATTCCGTGTGTTGTGCTGGTTTCCACGTTTTCTTGTCTCTATTTGGTATGTACATCAGAACCAAGTGAATCCATAATCAAAGCTATAGATTGCTTTCCACCCTGAATTGTTTTCTACCTTCTTCAAAGCAGGCCTGTGTTTTTTCTGATTTGTTGTTCGTACTCCAAGGTGAAACATGAGCCCTCCCTTGCTGTACCTGAACAAGGCATGGTTTGCTTATAGCAGATATGGTGCACAGAGAACGACTGCTGGAACAGAGACAGGGTTAAGGCTGCTGTTAAAATCCTGCTTTGCATCCCTTCAGAGTATGTTAGTTGGGGTTTTTTTATTATTTTAAGGTTGAAAAGTATGTTTATGCTATTAACTTCATAAGAAATTGTGTCTTCCTGTTCTACATGGACAGGACCAGAACTGACTGCTTGTGTGAACCTAAAGATTCCTGTTAAAACAGGGGGGAAAAAAAGAGGGGGGGGAAAAAAAAAAGTAAAAAAAAAAAAAAAAAGTAGCAGTCTTTGCTTTGGGAATGATTTGAAAACTTTGAAAATGTGAAGGATTTACAGATGGCTGACATACTTAATTTAGAAATCTTTTCTTTGCTCTAACCTGCTTCCTTTGGCTTACTTGGAGTCTTTAAAAAAGCATTCCTTCTGCTGCCTATTAGCAATCTAACCTATTGTTGGTTAGGCAGCCGGGACCAATTTGCAAACATATTGCTTAAACAATCATTAAACAAAACGGCATGTTATGTGCTGCTTCTGATAATCCACTTAAGACAACAGCAATACCAATCTCATAAATATTTTCAGGTTTTCACCAAACTGCCATTGGAGTAACTGCTATATTGATCATTTTCTCTTTTCTTCTGTACTCAAGGGATACATTTATATGGCTCTGATGTCTACCAGAAGAACAATCTTTCCTTCAATAATCTTTATTTTATCTGAGTTTTTAGCACACCTGATGTGGTTTTTCCTTAGAATCCAGAATTTACAAATGGCACTTTGAATGGCTTACACAGATTCAGTGCAAGCTACCTGAACAGAGGCATTTATTTAACTATGGCAATTGTCCCCGTCTTACCTGGGTCTGCCTGTGACTCTGAAATGGTGTGTGCTCAAATACTTGGTTGGATGTGTATCTTAGAGAGAGATGCTAGAGCCTTTTGCAGTGTCAAACTCCAGTTATCACCAAACATCTCCTAGGTGTTTGTTTCCATACCTATCACCCCAGCAAACTTCCCAGGCCTTAACTTCTCTTGTATATACTTTCTCCCATCCCATTCTCTCCACTCATCTCTAAACCAGCTTGCTCTTTAAATTTCACTGAACAAAACATGCAGCCTTCTCACAGACACTGGTGCAATTCACGTGATTTGCACCAGAATAAGCAACAAACAAACTGTGTTTACAGTGAATGTCTTTTACTTCAGATGTTCAGCCTTGGGCACGGGCAGGTTACCCTCAGAATCTCCTCCAGCTTGCCCTTTCCTCATTTTTTTCTTTTTTTCCTCTGGCAGAAACCTCTGAATAAGCTTTTCCCTTTACTCTTGCTTTTTCTTTCTTTGCAGCTGCCTCTCTTTCTCTCTCATACACAGTTCCCTCACCACAAATAGCTGTTCTTGTAAAGAAGGTAGGCAGAGGCTGACTGGTAGCCATACACAGACCACCCAAACTAGCTATAGCTCTAATCATCTTTCACCTTTCCTTTCTGAAATGAACAGCAAACTCAACTGGCTGCTCTTAAAGTTCTGCAAAGCATATTAAAGGCAAACTCACCAATAGTTTCCCCATATTTTTTCTGAGCCATATTTATCTGGTTCATATTACTGGGATTTATGATGGCTGTGTAGTGCTGGATCTTCACCCCCTGCTTTCATTTGCTTTCCCCATAACTGAAGAGCTAGCCTAGGTTAAACAAAAAGCATAAGCTATAATCAGTAAAAAGAGAAAATTAGATGCAGTGTGAGATTTTTGAGCCCAGCAGAGCTAGAAACTCAACCTAGAGGTGCTGTTGATTCAGTTTATGTGTAATGCTGAATAAGCTGGAAGCTGCTCTCAGGATCCTTTGTATAAAAACTGAGTACCAAAGAAAGAATTTCAGCCAAGTCCTGTCCCACAGCAAATGTAAAAGTCATTTCATTCCTTTTTCATTTCCTCGGATTACAGTCAGTCAAGAATCTTACAGAAAAGGAAAATCTATTCTCGGGTTCACCGGAATGGGTGAATCAGTTCAGATTAAGCAGGAAACAGCACAAATCTTTGACCGAAACTTCAGGCAAACGAATTCAGACAGCCTAGGATATAAAGGATTTTAATTAGCTTTGTGTTATTCTTTCTAGCTCATCACTTCATCATTTCTAGTGAAGTCAGAATTGGAAATACTAAAATAACAGAAGAAAATACTCTTGTGCTTTTTTCCCAAAAGCTAGAGGCTCTTTGTAGACACACTTAGGTGTATGGAGGATGTTTTTTCATGTCTGGCTGCATTTAGAAGTAATCAAATGTACAATAAGAAATTATAAGAAATCATTTCATAAAGATTTAAAATTGCATGCTGGGACAGATATGCAAATTAGCAATTTGTAAATGTGCTTCTTGGTAGAGTGCTGGTAGATGGATCCATACCCCCTTCCTTGCTAGAACTGTTGTGCATTGCATCTGTCATATTTAAATCCTGCCATCTACAGAATACTTATTTGAGTTTCAAACATTTCATTCTATTTATCTTTTCATTAGAATATACTATATATTAAAATCCAGGAAATCACAGCATTCAGACAAATGTAGCCTTGTCCATTTGCAAACGTTTGGGACCTTTCTGAACTCCTGCTACTAATGATGCTGCTGCGTGCTGCTGAAAGCCTGTTTCCAAAAGCTTCAGAAGGAATTTGTTATCAGAATGGATGACAAACATTCACACACCGAATAATGATATTATTAATTCATAATTTATCATGTTATGTGATGTCATAAATTAAATCAAGCTATATTAATTCGCAGAGAAAACATCCTTCCAGTGAATCGCAATCAGTTCCCACGCGACTCTGCTTTCCAGACAAAGGGGGAGGTTGTGTGAAATATTTCTCCCATAAGAAAAAAGTATTTTCAAAACCTGGTGAGGGAGTTTGCAGGAAGAAACGTCTGGAATGATAAACTGAATACAATCACTGTTAAAACGGAAAAGAGCACAGCAGCTTAAAATGTTTGTTTAAAATGTAAAAATAAATCTGACGTCACTTTTCAGTCTCCCTCATTCAAACAAGATGATATTTTTTGCCAATGAGTTTTGTTCCAGTGGGGATGGGATGAAAACTGAGGACCAGACTGAACATCCCTTTTTCTAGTGGAAAACCTGAGGATGAAATCATGTGTGAAAACTGACAGAGAAATATTCCCCAAAATCTGTCTTGTTCCTGCTAGTTCTTTTACTAAAGTCAGAGGGACAAAAAGCAGCTTAAGCTAAACAAAATGACAGCAGGCTGAACACATCTCAAACTAATTCTTTAACCTGACAGCTTTAGGAACCCTAACCCATGGGCCCTTGAAAACAGAAAAAGGCACATCAGACTTCCCATTTGTACAATTATTTTTATTCTAACACAAAGGAACTAGAAAATACTACATCTATTAATAGTTGACATTTACATCTGGTGGGAATGAAGCACTTAAATAAAAGGCATGAAGACAGATCTACTAGCTGTCCACTAGATCCCAGCATAGTGACTATCTTTTCAACCAGTCCTTCTGTCCATTACAACAACTCTGAGTGGTTTCTTGCATCAGGCAAGCTCTCTGCAGACCCTTCTGTGTTCCTATTACAGGATCTTTATTTCCATATCTTTGGAGATAGGCTCTGCTTCTGCTCCCTTGCTGCATGTTGGCTCCCTATACTCAGGGCCTTCAAGGAGGTACTCATACTAACAAGTCTTTTCCTCTTGGGTTTCTCCTTCATAGACCCATCCTTGCCTTCCAGGATTTGAAGTGTGTATCTCCATTGTTGGTTTTTTTTAATTCAGGGCAGGAGTGTATAAAGTTGCTGCAGATATTCCAGATATAACTGACTGACCTGCTTATTCTTTTGGTGACAAATAAATCAATGAAAACAATTAGTTAAGTGGAAATTATATGTTTGATGGTTCAGCTAAGTTCAATTATCTCCAAAAGTGGGTATCATAACCTCTGTTGATGAGTTCACGTAATTTAGATTATTCATGCAAACCAGAAATTATTCAGAAGAAAAGACTTTTGACTTATAAAATGGTTTCAGCTCATTTTTTTCTCTTGATTATAATTTCTTAATTAGATAAGATAGCTTAAAAGATACACAGATCATTCCAAAAATCATACGTCACGCATAAAATAATGATCTGAAGAATTTTCACTATTTCCTCTTCATAAGCAACCTTTCTGTTACCAGTCAGTTCTTGCCCCTTAGGCTTATGTATTTCCTTCCACTGAAGAAGACAGAAAATACGATGCAGAAAAAGCATTGAGCTACAGATTTCTACAGTTTCATGAAATACTTCCACTTTCACATGAGAAAGCAACAATATGAATAGAAAGTTCGCATGTGTGCTTATGTTCTTTCAGAGTTATTGCTTTTTTGGGTCTTTCGTTTCATAAACTTTAGGAATCTTCTGGGGGAAAAAAAGAAATAATCACGTAAGTAATTGTTTTGTGTATTTTTTAAAATAAAAATAACTCATTATGATTTTTTATGAACATGAGATGATCATATCTCTTTTGAAACACCTCTGTGCAAGTGTAAACTACAAAATGCTCTCAGATCTTTAGGAGATCAAACAGCTTATAGCTTTGAAAGTCAGCCTCAGCTTAACTGCAAAAACTTCTTCACTTTTGGATTTTTTACGATTGCTAAAATTTTGAATATTTAAAGTCAGGATTGAGATTGACAGAAGTGGGGTAAAATGACTTTGTGGTCATGTGGGTTCAAAAGGGACTACTCAGCAAACCTGCTTGTAGAAGAATTAATTTTGGACATCTTATAGACAGGAAGAACAGTAACCTTTTAAGATGGTAATACAGATTTCTTCAGAAATTCTGTCCCTACTGATCTCACTAAGACTTTGCTTTGATGTAACTGGGGTGTGTGTATTAAGCTGCTGAAGATGACTAAATTTGCCCTCATTCTATCTGAGAAAGGGTATTTTCTTCTTCCATCCCAATGAGGTTCTCCCAGACCAGTCTCTTATGCAATGAAAGCAAGGACGTGGCCAGCTAAAGATGACAGAACTGGCAATTTCAACACTAATGCATTAGGTCTTCCTGTCCAGTAGAACTGATGAAGAAAAGGATGGATGAACACATTTCCTCTTCTCTTCTCTTCTCTTCTCTTCTCTTCTCTTCTCTTCTCTTCTCTTCTCTTCTCTTCTCTTCTCTTCTC
>WUAM01000143.1:9526112-9546795 GCA_024336885.1 Actenoides hombroni | reverse complement strand
TCTCTTCTCTTCTCTTCTCTTCTCTTCTCTTCTCTTCTCTTCTCTTCTCTTCTCTTCTCTTCTCTTCTTTCTTCTCTCTTCCCTAATTGAAGATTGAGATTTAAGAATTACGTATTTGAAAAGCAAAGATGAAGTTCATATCTATTGTGGTATCTCAGTAGTTTTTGTCACATCTCAAAATTATGTAGTGCACGTTTTTGTCAGAATTTGAATCAACACTCACTGACTATCGCAGCAATCAGCTGATCTATTTCTTTACTTCCTAAATGCTTTCTCCTAAGAAAAAGGAAGACTTCATATAAAAGAAATACAGAACAAAAATACAGCAATAGGAGGAAGCCACTAGAAAACCAAACCAAACGACGACCAACACAGTATCTTAAGAGTTATATTTAGGTACATTCAGCTGGGACATGGGGAAGGAGACTAATTATGGAGGTTAGATGGGTCAGAAGTTAGGAAATTAACCTTAGATTTAGAAGCCTTGCATTCTATTCCCTACTGTGTGACAGACTTTCTAGGTGAAACTGTGGTCAATTCCTTTTACTTCTGCCTTGAATCCAATTCTCCACATGTAAAACTGAGGATATAACACTTCCCTGACACATCACATTCATGATTTTCATTATTTGAATATTACAGTGGCTTTGAGCATATAGATTGGGGTAGGGGTAAACAGAAAACCAAAAGAAACGGGGGGGTTTGAGAAGCTGAACTGCCTCCACAAGGGAAGTCTCCAAAATAATTATAGCTATTAAGACAAACTCTGCCTTCACTGGGTTGCAATTCAGATTGGAAAAAATTATGCTGTAATGTCACCCGGGGTGCTTATTCCCTTAAATCTCCTCTTTTTCTTTGTTTAAATCAGAGCCCCAACATTATTTTGGCCCAATTTTTGTGCTGCAGTACAGTGCTGTCTATTAATGTGTTGCTCTTTTAGTTTAAGTCTATAATTTAAAGCAACTATGAAAGTCAACGTTCAGTAAAACCTATGTCCAGGAGCTCACAGAAGCCCTGGTAAGGGTGGTATTTTTATTGAAACTGGTCCTAAATTATATCAATTGCAGAGTTTGCAGTGTTGTACAGACTTAACTGTCAGAACTTGCTTCTTTTTCTGCTGCTCTGAGAATACAACAGTTTGTGAAGACCTAGCTGATAATTGTATCTGTTTCATTTATAAACATTCCTACAAACATTCCTACACACATTACTACAAATATTACTGCATTTGTTTCATGTAAAGTTTATTTTTCTAGGTCTTATGATCATTGTTTTCAATGTGAGCTGATGAACTGAAACATAGAGTGCTGCTCTGAATTGTCCTGCATGGCCAGGACAGTTCTAAATTGCATCAGATCACGAGGTTCCTCCTCAAAGGAGACAGGCCATAGAAAGACATTTAATGGGGAAGGTTAACAGTAGCAAAATTAGTACAGAAGACCAGCCAACAGTTTAATTTATATGCACAACTCAAGAGTCTCTCTCTTCCCTATAGCAAATAGACAGCTCAGCTGTCTGAAGCTTTCTCATGCCTTTTCAGTACCTCTGTCTATCACTTATTCCCATGGGTATTCCATGGGGTATATGGGAGTAAGAGTAATTAACTGGGCAGTATAGCCTAATGGAGTTATAACCTTTGTTATTATGTTCCCCTTATTTGCATGACCTGTTCCAATACCACTTTTTAAGAGACATCTGCAAAACTGCACAGCCCTCTCCCCAGCTTGTGCAGGTCATGTTCTTGAGGTAGCCTCTTAAATGGAACAATTTATCCTCAGGGAAGTGAGTCACACTTCAGTTAATGATGATGCTGAAGCCAGTAGGGGACAATTTAAAGGTTAACATGAATATTTTGCAGCTGATATTTTAACAGAATCCTCCAGTTTTCCTGGGAAGGGAATGATTGCTCTCCACCAACTTGGTCCTGCTTTCTGTAAATGGCTGTAAAATAAAGAAGATCCAAAGCATAAACTGAACTCAGCGAGAACTCACTAAACAGTATCCAAAGACAGGAGGAAATATTTCCAAGTATTTTTTAATACATTTCATCAGCTACAAATGGTGATCTCCGTTTGATAACCTCATCCCTTCTTAACACTCACAGCAACTTACTAAGTCAGTCAGCTATAATTTACAGCTTATGCATGGCTTTAAGCCCCTCTGATGAAGTCTTAGAGTTAGAGACCATTGAAATCAATTAAACTGCTAATCAGTAGGCTTGAGAGTAGGCTCTAAGCACAATGGAAAAGTTCTGAGATTTAGTTGTTTGGGTAAAAAGCAAGAATAATCAAGCATGGATCAGTAAGTTACTTCTAAATGTTCTGAAAATGTCTACATACCATACCTATAGCAGGGGGTGTCAAAACAGCATTTTGAACAAACGAAAAATTTTATGGAGTTTAAAAACACATTGAAAAATGTTGATTCTGCCCTCCAAAGATCTTGTGCTCAAACGTGTCGTTAAATACAACAGATTACATAAAATCTAGACTAACTTTATCTGAAGGTACGTGGTAAACTCCATCCTAACCCAGGTGAAAGATTGATGGTGCCATTAGTGTGCTACGTGGGCCCAAAGGACCAAAGGCAAAGTCACTAGCAAGTGTTACTTTGTGATTTCTTGGGAGGGTTTATAAACATGTTGACTAACTTGACTTCTAGCAGTTGGGTTTTTGTGTGGAACTGCTGAAATAGTGCCTCGTACTGCAGTGTCACAGCTGGGACAGCAGCAACTGCATACAGCATTTCCTGCAACCCAGGCACAGTTGTCCATGCTTGACCCTGGCATGAAAGCCACTCGTAGTCACATAAGCCACTGTTTAAACAGCAGATGGATCGGGAGGAGTGGGAAATGATCCCACTCCCAACTTTACTCCTGCCAGAACCTGGCTGTGTCACTTGGCTGTTGAATTTGGCTGTGACAGCTGCCACCAAAGGGGAGAGACAAGTTTTGTTGCCCAGTGGCATGGAGCACTGTAGCGCGGGGCTGGGAAGCCCCTTCCAGAAGCAGCAATCCTTCTCCGTGGTCTCTCCTTGTACCCTGTGTGCAACAAGAGCTGCCAGGCCAGTTCCCAGCATGGGATTCCCCCTGCCCATAGCAGCACAAGCGTACCCGCAAAGGGTCACTGAAGTAATTTCTGAGAAGAAGTGGTATTCTCTCAGCCTGTCCTTCCTCTTTTCCCTGAGCATAATGCATCTTTCTGAGTTAAAAGGGAACGTGTCTTCTGGTGTAAACAGGCATCCAGCCTAACACGTCTCTCCGGGCACTGATAATCAAATGCATAAGTCACATAGATAACCTTTAGACACGGTAGTTTTAATTGGTACATTTTTAATCATAGATGACAAGATGTACCTGCTATTGGGTGATGACACAGGCTAGAGAGCAGTGTGGCACTGAGCCTCAGGAATGCTGCGTTGGGTGTGACCATATGACTGACCTGGGTGGATTTCAGCAGTAAGCTTACATCCCTGCCTCTTCAGCAAGGCTCCCAAGCTGAGGTTCAATAAGAACGTATGAGCTGCCTATAGACATTCTGAGGTAGTTGTTTGAAACAAAGCCTTCACTTCCAGGTAGCTTTGATCACAACCTGGGCAATAGGGACTATTTAATCTAACTGTACTCTCACAAGAGCAGAAGGATAATTTAGAAACTCTTTGGGGCTAAAAGATGTCAGTCATCCTCATCTTGAGATAGTTTATTTACTAATCTAATCTCTTCAGATGAGCTGTTCTTCTTAAACACAGTGAAGAAAGATGGAGGGAAAAGGCTTTATTTCCATGGAACGTTAGTGATGTGTTTGATGGTCCAGTTCGGTCAAAGATCAACAGCGTACGAAGATTTCCCCCAGACTTTCATCGTTACTGGTGTAGATCTCATCACAATTCAACACATTTATTGTGCTGGTGCTTTTCACAGATGGCTGTGACATTAGTTTTCCTCCTTGGCATTTTTAGCGACTATACTTTAAAGAAAACAAGCTGGACTAACGAATCTTGTTAAGATTCTAACATAAAGCTCTAAAAGGATAAAAAAAGTCTCAGTTCAGAGTGAAATGTACCGTCTGCCCTCCAACAACCGTGCCTCGTGTAGTACCACCTCTGGGACTGCCTGGTGTTCCCAGCTCTACCTGGATGCCTGTGGAGATAAAACTCCCGCTCCAAGCTGTACATTTCTTTCTTTTCATTATTTTTTGTCACTTCTGAAAAATACTATTTTTGGCATAGGTTTCTGTGAGCGATTTTCTATAGATAAATAGAGCTAGGTAATTAATAGCTTCGTAGACATCCTCTGCTATGAACATTTTTAGTTCAAGAACACAGACCAATTTTAACTAGTGGGGCTGAGTTTTTAACCTACTTGCTTTTTATAGGACTTATTAAAGATAAAAGTGATGTATGGAGAATCACTGTCTTTCAGAGTATGTTATTACCCTTATTTGCATAATAAAAGAGACTATGCATAAGCTTAATAGTAATCATAAATGTATATTAATGAAGACATTTATAGACACGTGAAAATATATACCACGTAGGGAAAAAAAATCCAAGTTATTAATGTTGACAGATTCAATACAGATGATGTTATATATGTTAATATTATTATAAATCCTTATTGTTATTCATAGGCTTATATTAATATTGTCATTATGAATCATATTCTGTCAGTTCCCATGAGAAAATAAAAATAAATGATGGCAATGCACAGTGGCAAAGTGGCATTGTCATGTTCATATTAATGTCAAGTTCAAATGAAAATTAGTTCTAAAATTAGCGACAAAGACATTGTTTTGCATTTAAAAATAATAAGCATTCGTGTTAATGCTGCTAATAAATTGTTATTGAAATAACCAGCTTCAGGAACTATAGATTGAATGTGTTTGTTGTCAAAGTAAGTGGAAATAAAATCTTTTGAAGTTGTCATTCTCGGCCAGTGAATAAGGAAAATGACGTGCAGACTCTTAGCCTATGAATGTGACATTCCTGATGGCATTTATTTTACCCCACAGTTGATTTGTGGATTTTGCTCTGGTTATTTTTGATCCTTATGCCACGAAAGCCTGGTTGAAGGGTTGCTGAAGGGCGTGGATGGCTCTGGGATGCAAACAGGGTAGTCACTGGGTATCCTAGGGTTTACTGGGTAGTGCTTCACCTTCCTTCACTGGTTATGGACCATATGCAATGTTGAACTGTCTGATCCAACCTACTGCTAGAAGAATCGCAATAAATGTTTGCTTACTTACATTGCCACTCATTTTCTTAAGAAAGCTTTAAATGAGAACTTACAAACGTACTTAATTGAAGGGTTTATTAACGTGATGACTGGAATAGTTTCACCTTTCTCGTCTAGCACTGTGTCAGCATGGAGTTGTTTGCTGCATATATAGGAGGGTCAGCATTTTTGTACTGCTTTCCTCAGACAACGTAAAGTCTCTGGGGGCTATTAATCACAGACAGAAGGTTAAGCCCTGAAACTTTTTTTTCTCCTCATTCTATTTTATTTTGCTTTGGCCAAAAACGTATGGAAAAATCTCTGTAGAAATAGGGCTCAGGATATTATTATTATTTCCCAGACAAGCTGAAGCAGTTGCAATACACCGTAATATATAGTGAGCACCGTTCATGAGAATTACTGTATGGATTGAATTATGTTGCTACTCTGCAGAGGATTTCAGAAACCCTAATAGCTGGTCCTCTGGGCAATACAATAGCTACACATGGAGAGTTGAATTTTGGAGAGGTTGAGTTGTATATAGATTCTCACGGACACACAACATATTTCCTACAGTGAGCGGCACATGCAAATGGCCATCTGTGTACACAGAGGACTTTGAAAGTACATAAGAAACTATCTCTTCATTCATCACTTTATTTTTATGTTTATTTGCCATAGATACATTACAATTTATATAGAGTCTTTCCTATGTCTACCAACAGATCCTGTCCTTAGTTTTTTTAACAGTTGGGCTTAACTAAGGATACAAAAATCTGCACAATAAGAAACTGTGCACGGGATGTATATATTAAAAGTTACTTTTATCCTTTTTTTCTGTTCCCTGACAGGTTACAATTCATTTAACCTATGCATTACTGGTGTCATACTGGCCTTGATAAACGCAGAAAACCTACATAGATGGAGCGACCTTCCCCCATTGTTATCCCACTTGGGAAGGCAAATCCCACTGTCATTCCTATCAGTACAGACTGATCTGAACTGAACTATTCTGCAGTCACACTGGTCAAAACCTGAGAATCTACAGGGGAAAAGTTATTTCAAACTAAAGGTCAACTAACAGTCTGCACTAATACCTGTGCAGGCAGTCCATAGGTAGTAAGTATGCCGAAAAATTTGTGAAGGATGACAAATCCAAGAAGAGACTCTAACTTAAAACCAAGCAAATTCAGAATGAGAAAGAAATATTACATCAAATCCCTCCAATCAGAACTGATAATTCTGTGTGCAAAGCCCTAATCTTGTTTCCTGTTCAGGAAAAGATGATCTCAGTAATGCATAGGGTCCTATTCCAGACAAATGCTTTAATGATGTGATTAGTTTTAATAATGTAAATTATCCCATTAAAATCTATTTACTAAATCAGGGAGTAAAATAGCTCAGAGAGCCTCATCCTTCAGTCTTTTTTAGCAAAGCACTCTTTTTTAGCCTAGAAGCACAGAACTTTGTATGGATATCTTGGCAGAAAAGTAGAGGAAGGAGAGTGGTACTCTACAAAACTTTTGAGAGCTGAATTTTCCACTTACTGTGCAGCATTAGAATCAAGGGCTTTCCTTTAGATGTATTTTCAGACTGTCTTGATTTGTGTATGGATAGCTTTCACATAAACCAGTGTTCTTGCTACACTTGGATCATCTCTTTTTGATAGCATCAAAACTGGAGAAAAAAAAAAGTCGTTCCCTCCCCTCTTTTTTCTGCCCTTCTGACTTCCATTTGGGAGGGGTGAGAAGCCTTGGCTACCCCAAGGGAAGGAATGAAACACAGACAAGCTACATAGCAATCTGCAGCTTAAGCCTGGCACCAGATCAGCCTCTGAAGTGCTTCCTTTCAGAGAAGCAGCTTACCTACCATCCATAAGTATGTGAAAGTCTGTTTCTTTTCTACGTTTTGTCAACACTTGTTTATCTCACCCTACCAAATCTCCTTGAATTGAGTTGCGTGTCTGCAAAATGAATCCGATGCTCAAACAAGCTATTGACATTCTCTGCCTCCACACAAAAAAAGTTTCTTTTTTCTGTTGGCAATGATCCATGACATTTAAATTCTGTCTTCCACAACAGGCTTATAGAAAACTAAAGAAAGAACTACAGTGGCAGTGAAGGAAATATAACTCTATCATTCTCTCATTTAAACCAACTGGCAAAGCCAGTAAGGGTAATAGGAATTGTCTTTACTAGCTCATTTCTTGACTTTGTACATGACTGAATTTCTGATACGCTGTGTGTCATTTTCAAGATCCCAGTAAGAATTTCCAGAAGAACAATAATCTCCATAATGGCGAAAGAATAAGGGCCCTGAGACTATGTGAGTTTGTCAAGAATTAATTTGAAACCCATTTTAACAAGCCTAGCAGCTGCTGTTCCATACAGCAGTGAAAAAGGTAACAAACTCCCCCAGTTAATCCAGCTCTCAGCTGGCTTTTGCCCGGCCATGGTCATGCCACTGCTGATCTGGAGAGATGCCAAACTGGACGGTCTGGCTGTCTCATGTTTTACCTCTCACTAACTTTTAACGTTAACCCAAGGCAAAGCTGTTCTTTGATGTGTCACCTTAAGAAAGAGGCATTGCCAGAAACCTCGTCTGTGAGGTCTAGAGATATTCAAGCTGTAGGGAAAGTAAGTCCAGAGTTCTGGAAAATGCATTTCCTTGAAGAGATGTCCCACTCAGTGTCACCTGATAAAGCTCTTATGATTTCATGGCAGAACTCTGAGCACTCGGGTCTACTTCCCACTGACCTTTACCTCACACTTTGCATGCCATACTTTTCCTTTGATTCCCGATTACAAAGAAATTAATTCTTGCAGCCTTTTACAAACCTGATGAGGAGCATATAACTACACCCTTCCCTCTTTCCTGAAACTCACTATACCACTCCATCTTTTTTTTTAACTGAATATGATTCACAGAATAGTAAGAATGATAGTGAGAAAGACATGCTACATGCATTCTTGAAACTCTTACTGTATGATTGCTCTCTGACACATGTGCTCCAGTGTTTTCCCCAAACTTGCTGTAAAATTGATAACATTCCCATGGGGAAAATACCTCCAATAAAAAAAATACAGTGTTTTTATATGCAGCTTATATTTATTTTACCATAATATCATTCTAAGTTTGGATCATTTCCTCACCCTGCTCAATGATTGATTTGTTGTATGTCAGCTCATCCATTTCCATATTTGCTGTTTGATGAGGTAAACCAGTAGGAACCTTTTAATTGTTCTTCATCTTTAAGCCCCTTCTTCCATCATTGTAACCCTGTATTTATTGGTACCTTGCTGTAGGTGGTAGAACTGAAGGCAATAGTCCAGGTGTGATCTGACCAGAGAGGTACAATAACAGTGCTGCTGTTCAGAATGATTGTTCCTTTGATGCATGACACAAGATCACATCGCTTCTTACGGCCACTGCAATGCACTGCTAACTCCTGCTTAGCTAATTCCCTGCTTGCAGCCCCAGATCTCTTTCAGTATGAGGCATCTCACATACTTCCTTCTTCTGGAATATCTGGGCTTTGGAAACATTCTGGTTCCGTTCTCTAAACCAATTATCTTTTTTTCTGCCTGGGTGCGTGTCAGACACGGGTAGCCTGGTTAGTACTCATCAGCTCCTTAGACACATGTGCATTTCTTAGCCCTAAAATATGCTTGACATCACAGAGGACCTCATGTGAATTAGGCAGCATTAACCTTGCAGTTCCCTTGTCGTGAGTCCTGTCCACCTTTCAAACTCTTTTTATTTTCCAAATATCTAAAGAGTTTTCAAGAGCAGAAGGAAAAGGAAGAATCATACCAAGAAACTTGCTGACCCCTTTCTAAATGTCATGCAAGTGATTCTGAACACAGACAAATCTCTTTTCTCTTGGTTCCTATGGAAACATCCACCTCTACTCTCCTTTATCACCATATAGCTTATTTATCATGTCTCTAGGTATTTTCCTTCTCTGCTTCCCAAAGCGCTTGAATTGAATATACTTTCCATATTTACTCCTTATGTGATTTGACACTTTCTGTATCACTGATGGAAACATTCAGCAAGATTGCAGATCAATCTTTCCCCCACACCTTGGCAAAATCTCCGTAACTTCACTAGGGGAAAGAGGTGGACTGTCAGGATTTCTACACAACCCTGTTCCTATTTTAGATGTGCTCCTTTCAAAGAGGCTATGGGTGTTCACCACCAAGACAGCCAGAATGGGTGGCTGAAGATCATATGCAGCTTCTCTTCAGCATTAGAATCACACATTTGCCTGTAAAATTAATCGAGGTAATAACTGATAGCACCTATTTATGTGCAGACAGAAGCATGAACATACAGGTAAGGCAGGCAATTTTAACATTTTGCTTCTTTTTCTAGAGCAAAGTGATACTTGTGATGGATTCAGTGCATTAAAACTAATTGTAACTTCAGAAAAAGCATAATATCAGAAAAAAAATGTTACAGACTATGAGTGATATTGCCTTCAAGCCCTGAATGGATCATTTCAGTCTTGCTACATTTCTCAGTAAAGAAAAAGGAAGGGGCTGTGGGAAGAAAGAAGTCCTTTTCTGAATGATTAAGACCAAGGTCTGGAACAATATTATGCTGTATCTGGGAGGGCGAGTTTTTACATCACCTGGTGAAGAACAAACTTCCATCTGACCTCAAGATTAATGGTTCTTCACATCTTTAGTCATAACACTACTTCTATCTCCTCAAAAAGGGACCTGTTTCTAACAACTTTCATTCATCATCAATGAAAATTGTAGTGTGGTCTCGTTAATAATTTTATTAGCAAACTTGCAGTGCAACAATCTCTGGATGCAAAACAGAAATGTCCATCTGTGGATCGAGAGGAGGGAGAAATGTTTTAAATCGGTTCTAATAACAAAGCCAATTCTAACACCAAGTTCTGAAATTACCACTAAAGAGCAGTGATGGAACTACAAATTGAAGTGTGGTAAGAAAGGAAGCTGAAGGGCAAGTACTAGGCATATTTCTAAAAAAGGAAAGCCCAAGAAACCCCCGACTACCAGGGTTTGGGATTGTTTTCACTCTTGGCATTCTTACTGGATGATGCGCAGAGAAGACAGTAACATTTATCATTTTAAAACATGAAAGAATTTCAGAGAGAGCTTGCATTTGGGGGCTCGTAAGTCTCAAGGTTGTCTTTTTGGCAATGTGCTGTAACGTTATTGCACTCGGGGCACGCTGCTGACAGTCACTGTTCTGCAAAAATGACAGAAAATGGGGAACAGGAGTAAGCAGTTTCACTTCTTGCACACAAAATGTCAACTTAGCTGTTGTCTTATGGCCTAAGTGATTAACAGAAATACACAATCATCTCTGAAGCTGTTTGCTCTCTCTGCCACAGAGGCAGCCAAATTCCCAAGCTAGCTGAACAGTTTTGCTTTCAATTCTCAGGGTTGCTTGCTTATATTAGAGAGGATGCTTCACTCCCTCACAGTGATTTGTGCTGCCACGTTTTTCTCTGCTGTTGTTTTATTTCCTAACTCACTTCCCTTTAAGTAAAGTTCTCTTTTACCAGGAGGATGAAGTGATCAGGCACTTTGCAGCACAAAGAAGCCACCAGTCAAACATTTGTTGCATAATTTAGCCGTGCGGTGAGGGAGAGAGTGCCGACATAATTCCACTGTGCTGTTTACCCAGCCTACCCAGATAAAGTCCCTGAAGGCACTGTAAGCGTATTAAAAAAAAAAAAAGTTGCTTTTTCCATCTTTCTCTTACTCCCTCATTACACACTGGGCTTTCTTCCAATATACTGGAGGTCAGTCTGAGGGGCTTTTTATAACTTAATCCTTAGAATCTGGGATCCACACTTGGTTTTTCTTCACATCAATGAAAAAAAGGAAAAAAAAGAAATCTTTCTGTTGTAGACTTCTTTTTTTTTTTTTCTAAAGAGGAAGTTGGATTCTCAGCTCCATTGAGAATTACATTTTCTTTTCTTTCTTCCAAATGTGGCTGGCTTTCAAAAGGCCTTTAATTATCTAATATTAAATTGCCTGGTTTTTCTGTTCCAATGTTTCATATAAAGCAGAATGCTTAAATCTGCCCTTTCTGACAGGCTGTAACTAAAGTAATATTTTATTTTCTAATTCTGAGATAATTTATTATGATAAATAAATTACTTTATTATGGTAGTGAATGAATCAGTAATTGCTGTTATATTGGCTTCAGGGCTCGTTAAAAATATATGTTTCTGTGGTAATAATGATTTTGCACTAATGTATCTTCGTACTGTGCTTTTTAAAAATATATGCTATGACTGCAATAGAAATACTGCATTTATATATTATCTTTCACCAAGGAAGAGACTAGGGCTTCTACAATATACACTTGTGATGAGAGAGAGAGACTCTACAGAGAACTTCAGAGGAAAAAAGGGGTTCATTTTCCTTGGGTGGACATGCAACAAACTCCAGTACAAGCCTTCTGACCCCCTATTCTTCACAGGAAATTAGATCCAAACACCATCTTCCACTAAAGGACTATTTGGAAATTGCATCATCAAACATTAAAGAGAAGCTTTACCTAGGGACAGCACAGGAACTGTGTATGAATATTCCATACTCCAGCGTTTCTTGAGCTGTGGTCCCTGGAAGTCATAGGTCAAAGGCATCACCACATCCTTCTTCAGAGAGGAGACATTTTTCCCATCCGTTCATAGCCAAGATATGAGGAATGTGGAAAAAAATGTAAGTCTAAAAGTGGTATGCTATCGAAAAGGAGTGCATTTGCTGCATATATTGGTGTAGTGATAAACTGAAAAAGAGGTGTGATCCTGCAGGACACATCTCCTGCAAGTATGCAGCTTGCTTATGAATGTTACGCTGAACCCCATGCAGCTGTGAGAAGGCAGCACAACTTACTCCTCCCAGTTCTGAGCTTTGCTGGGGAAAAGCCTTCAGTAACGATAGAAGCAGAACCCGTGTGCAGGTTTAGCACCAAAGTGCCACAGAGGTATTTGTTCCAGACTTAAATGTGCTTCCTACTGACTTTGATTGACAGCCAAAGTCAAAGATGCCTAAGCCTTTGCTTCCCTGAGGGTCTGACCAAAAAACATTGATATTTCTACATTAGACAGCACAATGACTGTTTTAAAGAACCTGTCACCCTAAGCGTCATCCAAAATCCAGAGCTATAAGCTATGTGCCCTATAAAATATGAGAGAATCAAGTTCCTTAGACATATGATTCAAAAGCTCATGCCTTTGTCTCGGGAAGGAATCAGCCAGTCAAACATACATAGCCAAAGGGGTTAACTCCTAATTTGCTTTCACATTGATGCCCGTGAATCAGAGCTGTCCGTATCACAAGGGGATTCACACTGGCATTTCTTTCCTCCTAACACTTTTTCTGAGTGTGACTTGTGGAGTGGAATGTGAGGAATCTGTTTTGAGATGACCAGTTTTCATGTGGACAATAATACATCTCCATGACGTGCAATGGAGTAGGTGCTTAACTGCCTGAGCCAAACAGGGAACCAGAAACGAGGTGGTTTCCACACCAGAAGCAGTTTCTTCCACTGGACCTGCAATGCCAGATATTTTTCAGTATGCTGTCAAAGATCTGGAAATAGTTCATTCACCTGCAGGAAGCAATGTGAGTTGGATAAACATCTCAGTACTTTATTAGTCACCTCCTGACCAACGGGCTTAACTGGAAGAGTGGCAGAGGTGATGCTTTGAGCTTTGCAGAGTGCTGGTCTGTAGGTTTGGGAGCTGGGCTGGAGGGCATCCTCACATCATTCTCAAAGTCAAAATCAAAGTAAAGCAGCAGCAGTAACAAGCAGGGCACACTTGTGCACTGATGGCAAGGTATCTGCAAGGGTTTTTTTGATCACGTACAGTGACTGGGCCATGTTTCCTGTCACCAAAAGGCACTCTACAAGCCTTGTTCTGCTGCTGAATGGTTCTCATGGAACTTAGACTGCAGACTGCTGTTTTCTTACCAATTACATTCAGGAGCGTTCCCTAATTTCTAATCTAAAAGGCAGCTGTCAGCTTCTGTTGCAAATTCTTCCTTTCAACAACTTTGCAGCTAATGGATTGATTTCTGAGCTGACCTGGAGTTTGCTTAACCGTAATAAGAAATTTCATTCACAAGAGAATGCTGGGCCATCTCTAACTCAGCTGATAAAATCACCCCCCTTGCAATGAGATAAACATCAATATATACAGAAATAAGGAGAGTTTTTTGTATTATTGAAGCATTAGTCTTGGATACGGGGTTTTGGTAATACGAAAATGGCTCTTTCCCTAGCAGAGTTCACAGCCATAGTGGAGAAAGGTATTCAACATGACTGTATTGCCCGCAAGAAAAATGAATTAACAAGCCTTTCTGCCTTTATAACCTATATTCACTTTGGTAGGTAATCTAGCTGCTAGCCTGATGAACATTACCTGTTTAGTGGCACTCAGTAGCAACCATTTCCAATGCAAACCTTTATTGCACTTGGTAGTTTCAATATCCTTCCTGTTTGCTTTTGGTAGTGGTGATGGTTTTGTTTGTTGAGTTCTTTCACGATGTCTCATTTAAAACCTCAGACTCACCAGACCAGGGAGCCTCAGGTTAAAAGAAAGTATGACTGGGTTTCCTCACATCATAATACCTCTACCTTTCTCATGTTGCCAAGGTAAAAGGCCTCACCTAGAAGCTGATGGTGTAAAAGTGAGAAGATGAATTACTAGTGCTCCAGACTTGCAGTTATGGAAAGGTTGAAGTTTTTTCCTTTCCAAAAAGATCAACTCATCTTAATCACGTGGTAAGAAAGAGGTTCAGCTTTGCATGAAGAAGCAGTTGCTATGACCGGAATGTATAAAATCAGACCAGTGGAAGAAAAAATATGTTAGCAGTACAGATTTGAACAGTTTAACAACCATCACAAATACCCTTACACTATTTACTTAAATAATGCATGGGCTAGGAAAAAAAAAAAAAAAGTACTAAATATTTAGGACGCAATGGAAAAGGAGGGAAATGCAGTTTGCTGAAGTAATATCTGAGTGTGAAAGCATGATTCCTAAACTAGGATTTTCAATTACCGTGTGCCGCTGAGCCGTCAGTGTGCCAGTGCCACAGTGCTGCTCTCCATCAGGCCTTGCAGGAGATACCCGTACAGAAGCTCTTTACTACAGTCAGTCTTCTCAGGGAAAACTTTAAGGTAATCAGCTCCCTTTCATTTTTCAATCCTTCAATTTTCTAATAGGTAGCAGTTTCACAATACAGGTGTTTGTCTGTTAGGAACCTGATGGAAATTACCAAACTCCTTCGCATATTTCACATACATCCCATAGTTCAAAGCATAGATTTACTTCCTGGCATTTCTGATAGTTGAAATGTGCTAAAGCATAAGGTGAAGCTTTAATAAGAAAGGACTGTACTCAAATGTTTTCTATGAGATACCCTTTTCTTCTTGTTCAATATACTTAGGGTTAACTTGGCATTCTCTGCACAGTCATGTATTTCTAATTAAATTTGGAAAAGTGATTGACAGGCACTACTGGGCTTATTATTAATATTATCTTGTGTGAATCTCATTGTGGCTTTCTGGGCATCATTTTCCCTGGATTTTTTGAAGTACTGACATAGCAAAACAAAAAGTAGGTAAGTCTTTCTTAAGCTGCTGTAGATATAATTTCCAGGTATGTCAAGGACACCTAAAGTATATTCTGTAAAATGTTCTAGGTATAAAATATCTAAAGGATTTTGGCTTTATGACATTCTGAGTTGGTGCACTACCTTGTGAAGCAGATGATGGTTGATTTGAGAAGCAACTCCAGCACATGTTGTTGTAAATGTCACTACCACTGAAAGACACAACAGTATGAAGGGGCATCCAGTTTCTGCTTTATAAATAAATAAACTCCACTGACACTGTAGGAAGAAAGTACTGGAAGAGATTTGCCCTTCCCAGTAGCCCTCCTCTGTCATATACACCCTGATCCATTTCTGTGAATCCACAAGACCAGGCTATTGAAAATGGAAAATTTCTATCAGTTGCAATTCTAAATGGCTTAGATGTTCTTGTGAAATTCTACTACAAGGCTGGTCTCATTTTAAAATTAAACCCCTGCTTATCTGTCTTTTAAACTGAGATGAAGGCCTTTAGTCCACTTATTAGGTGTCCCTGGCCTGAAAAATATACCTCTGTAGAAAATAGGATAGGTCTTGTAATATCCTGCACTTATGAAAATTTTTTATTTCCCTAATTTTGCAAAATAATTTACATTCTTATTTTTAAAAAGCCTTTAGCAATGCATAAAATTGTTCCTGTTCCCCTAAGTGAGAGGCCAGATTGTCGACTAATAAAAAGCTTTATAGCTCCATCGAGTTCAAAGTAGCTAGCCAACATATACCAACTATGGGTCTAGTAAAGCTGTATGTGAATCCTCATTCTGTTTATTGAAATGGAAGGATGAAGATATTACACAGCCAGCTTGTTCCTTCCTACCATTGTCAAAATCATATCGATGTTGGCAATACCAGCCTGACCAACCAGATTAACAACAAGGAGGGAGCTGTGTACGAGCAGTACATGTGTACCTTGCAGGCCCGTCTCAGAGATGGTGGCAATTTCCTCTTGCCCTTTTTCAGTATTCTTTATACATAGCTTTATGAAAAGTTACAATATTGCCAGAGACATAGAAAAGATCCAGCTAGTCTTACTTACTCAGAACTGAAAGCTTTAAAGGTTAGTCTAGAGGGACATTATAGCACTGCAGGTCAATAATGCCTAGTAACCTTTGCCATGTCTCCTGAGGGTGAACACGCAGTTTGTGATACTCCATTCTGCTACAGATGAAAGCCTTTGGAAGGACTGGATTAAGGTCAGGAACCATATGGAAAAATCCCCTGGAGGATGCTCTCTAAGGGGCCTGAGTACATGTGGAGCAGCAGAATGTTTTCCTCCTCTGGCCCTGACTCTGATATTGCTCTGTCTTCGAAGCAAAGGTAGAAAGAGGATTCTTGGCTCTAACAGAAGCTGATAAAATATTTTAGATCCATACTTCCCAGAGCAGGTATTTTAAAGGGAATCATTTGAGACTTAGCTGCTGCTGAATGCTGCTTTCAGAGCATGTGAAAGAAGTGACTGTGTGAGGGATTTGTTTGGGGTGGGAATGTCAGTTTAGGGGTTTTGTTTTTCTGGGGTTTTTTAAGATCTGTTCCTTTTAAGCTTGACTATGGTCTTTTTCGTTTTTAAGTTGAATTTTTGGCTCATTCCTATTTGAAACTTCTCAGCTAAGCATAAAAATTGCTCCAGGAAATCTTCAGTGAAGAATCATTTCATTTTTGTAATGCATTTATTTCAACAATCACCATGGCCCTTATCTTAACCTCCTGAATTAGAACAAGCATACTAGATTTTGCTTCAGTGACAGGCTATAGTGTGATAAACCCATTTTTTTAAGTTGCAGTCTATCAGATCCTTGTAGTAGGATTAAACATTACCATTTGACTTATTTGAACAATCATAGCTAAAGGACATACTTGAAATCTAGAATTTACAGCTATAGTGGTTTGTGCGTATGTTTTCCTCCTTACTTACTGTGCATTTTGGCACATCAAGAGGACACATTCCTTTTTCAGTTAAAAATTACTCTATGACATTGAAAATTAGAAATGAATTTTAAATGAAGGAAAAGGAAAAAAAATTCTGCCTTCCCTCAGAAATCCATAGAAAAATCAAGGTAGTTAAATTAACATCTTCTGCCTTCTGCTTATAGTGGAAGACTGCCTGCAAAATTAAGCTCCCTATGGAGGTTGCATTTCTTAAATTCTAGAATGCTCAGCTCATCGGTCCATTGTCACTAATATAAACCAGAAAAATGAGCAGAGAAAATCGTATCTTCAGCTGACATAAATAAACTGCACTCAGCTGAAGTCTGTTGTTCTGTACTTTTCTGAACAAGCTACAGATCTGGTCCTTTAGGATGTAGAAGGAGTACGATAATGCAAGAAGTTCATCTTGCAGCAAACCTTTCTGATTTGGCTGTAAGAAATCTGTTTCAGAACCAGCTCTGCCTCCCACTTTCTGTTTTGCCCCCAGAAGGTAATAACAAAGTGCATTGTACTCCCAAAGTAAAACCTTTAGAAATAGTTAATCACTTTAAAGGAGCACCACTGCCATGGGGTTTGGGTTTGTATTGCTTTTACTTTGTTCTTATCTCTTCGACATCCCCTGCCTTAAAGATTGGCTTTCAAATTTGGAAGAGGTCCCAATTCTTCTCTGTTTTTGTTTTTATCTGCATTTGCAATGTCCATGTCTTTCCTCATCCTTTAAGTAAGGTACAGCTTTCACGCTTTCTCAAGTATGAGTATTTCTCAAGAAATTCTTGTCACAGAAACACTTATCCCAGAAATCAACACAATAAGGAGCATAGCTGGAAAACACGCTCACCAGAAGCAAAGCCATGTTGATGTAGCGCTGCGTTTTCGTATCCAGCTCTCAAGGAGTGGCAATATGCTGCTAATAACATATTTTCTATCAGAATTAATTACTTTTGAGAAATCATTTTTAGGCTCACACGGGCGCATTCTGATTTTCCAGGCTGCTGAGCACTGAATCAAGACTACCATGTCTCACGTGCCGAGTGCACCATCACCTAATCGTCTCTGGGTGTAGGGGTGCACCTCGCCCAGCTCTTTGCCAGACACTAGAGAACATCCCTTGCTCCTCATACATATATCTTCATGCCAGGTGCAGACGTGTTCTTCCACCTACAAGCCCCATCCTCCAGCTGCCTCTCCGCAGGGTTCAGTCCCCAGGCCCAGCCTGACCCCGCAGCCACTGCAGGTAGAGTCTCGCACAGCAGAAAAGAAGAAACTCAAGTTTCTTTTTTAATGGCTCAGTGGCACGTAAGTAGGCTCAGCACTTCAGAAAAGCAGGCCACTTATTTAATCACCTAAATGTGGATTTGAGTTCCCATTGTTGAGAAATCTAGGCCGCACATATGGGCCATTTTCACTGGGACACCCTGGCCGCTTTTTCATTGCTCTAGCAAACAAAGCAGCTGTAAATCTGGCTGGGGTTATGGCTGGTTTGCATTGCTAGAGTAGCAGAAAGCAACCAGAGAACACTAGTGAACTTACCTGTGTATATAAAATGCCTTGACATTGTCCTTTTTAACCATCAGTTTTTTCAGATAAATAAATCCCTATCTTTTCATGTCTGTTGTGTAATGGACAAGGACAGTTAAAGAGCAGATTTCTCTATTTTCTTGGCCTTTCCACTGCTGAACTCTTAACTTTTCTAGCAAGAATTTCTTTTCCCTTCATTTAAACAGAGCCACCCATTTTGAACTCCTGGTTTCAAAGCAGTGCCAATACATAAATGATTTCACCTTTAAGTGCTTGTTATGAAGAAACAGCACAATGTACACTTTCATTATCACCAGTCAAAGAACGTAAAGCTCTGTACTTTTCCAGCAGCAGCAAAGGTGGCTGCTTAAGTGAAGGTATCACAGAGTGTTCTGTGGTGGAGGCAATAAACCAGATCTGTCACACGGCTGAAGGTTGAGTATGCCATACTCACCACCCTTCCTGTGGTGAAGGGTGTTCATGCACACTTGCACAGTCTATCTGTGTGGGGTCACGTTTTGAGAAGTAATCTGTCATTTTGCACTTGTTTGGCCATCTCTCCATCAGTCATCTGCAGCCATTTAATTGTACTGATGTATTCTGCTCGTGCAGGGAAGTCTGATTTGACAAGCACATCTGTCGCACCCGAAGATTTCAGGTGAAAACTTTGAATGCCAACAGACCTTTACCTTATTGTGTACCAGACAGCTCTGCCACTGAACACACCCATTCTGTAGGTTAGGAAACAAGGCAGATCGCAGAGCTACACGCTGCAATGCAATCGAGGTAGTCTGGCTCCGTCAGAGGTATATTCTGTGCATAACTGTGGAAAAGTCACTTCACAGTTACTACATTTTCCCCTCTGAGGCAACTCTTCCCTAAAGAGTATTTCAGTGCAAATATATTCACGATAGAAGAAGGCGTAGTAAATAACAAGCAGTAATAAATCAAATATAAAATGCAAAAATGTTATAACGTATTGTATGATTTTCTGGAAATGCATTCTCACTGCAGTGTACTGTTGGAGGCTTTACACAGCTAAAAATCTATTTCTGCTGATTACTCCTGTCACTAGCAGGGAATTCCAGCTGGGAATGGTCACAAAAATAGATACGGCCTGTGTTTTGTCTCCTAACACAACTATGCAATGCCCTTCTCACGAGGGCCAGTATGTGAGGCACCAGCAGTGCTAACAGCAGCCAGCATGTACATTGTGTGGAAATGTCTGTATGGATTTAGCTTCAAATCACATAACTGCTCTGGTTGCATACAGGAATATTTCTGCTTGTTTTTACAGCAAATCTGAGAGTTCGACTATTTTGTAGACATCAGAACCAACCAAGTTTTTACTTCATCAAAGTCAGTATGCAACCACCATAGTGTCTCTTTTTGATAATACCTCTTCAGCTTTCTGTCCTACTTTTGCAGTTTTCCTTTAGCTAAGATTTGCTGAACCTCCTTAAACATACTTGAATTTTAATTCCTTTTTTAAGCCTAACCAGCTCTTTCTCTGCAGCTGAAAGAGGGATTGGTGTGAATATATTTACAACTCCCTCAGCTGCTGCAATGGTTTGGAGCAGCCTTTCTTGGGTCATCCACCACTGACCTAAAGAGCTGAAATCAACACAAAAAGTTTCCTTTTTTCCAGGTTTCTTCTCCTGGTCATGTCTCTGACATGCCCTCCGTACCAAAGGCAGCGATAGCTCCCTGTGTAGGAGGTGGGAATCCATCAAGGGAAATCAGAAACAAAGATTTAGTCAAAGCAGACAGTTGGAAATATGTGAATTTGAGGACCAACATGCAGCAACCAGATTTCTGTCTAGCCAGCTGATACAGATGAGTCAGTGCTGTGTGCCAGCCACACTAGACACCAGAGACAGGAACTCTGCAGTGGCTGTAGAGAGCTGCTTAGTGTTCAGTCCTGTGAGGTGACAGCCTTTGGGTCTGAGCTCGGATCCATTTCTAAAACACTCACGAGGCAGAGCTAGGAAAAAAGGGCATTTATTTATATAAAAGTTGCATTCATGGGTTGCACCAGGATCTCTTCATTTATTCTCACAACTAGAAACAGCTCCTTCCCCACAGATATAGATCACGGTCTTGATTTACAGAACATTTGCAATAAGCACCCATATGTGTGTTTGTCCCACTGTAAATGGGAAGTTCAGAAGGAAGAGGATGGAGAGATGCATCTTACAGTTAGCTATATATTTCAATATGGGCTATACAATATTCTTACTCACCTTGAACAATACTTATTGTTCAAGTAATGCTACTGGAATGCAAATACTTTGCTATAATTTGGATATATATATATAAACATATATATATATATATATATATACACACACAGTGTGCACATGAGCAAGCC